>JASGXE010013898.1:0-12452 GCA_030068105.1 Sinentomon sp. SZTP_YWyxl | reverse complement strand
GGGTGTCCCTTAAATCAACCACCGAAACTTCATAATAGATTCCCCAGGACCATACAAATCGAACTTAATCAGGGGAAAAAAGTGACCCGACCCCCCATTACTGAGTAATGCCCCCCCCAAACCACCCAAAATGGACCCTTTTGGGGTATTCATGGGGGAGGTAAGATTTCACCCTTGAACTGTCAAATTTTCAGGACAGGTTCTATGAAACGAGTAAAAGGAAAAATGTTCAGTAACGAAAAACCGTCCGAGCCGCCAATTCCATGCAGTGCCCCCCAAAAAAACCAAAAAAGCCCAATTTGGGGTTGTTTTGAGAAACTGAGATATGGAGATTGTGGGTCGTCGCATAAAAGCCATTTTTCGCAGGCAGATTCCCAAAGATACACGGAACAAAAAATGTACAGTGGAAAAAAGTCCCACGACCCTCCATTTCCACGCAGTAGCCACTCAAAACCCGCTAAAAAGCTTCTCGTTCCCGGGGGGTTATGAGTGTTACCATGGTAATGTTGTGCATTACCATGGTAACACTCATAACCCCTGGGAACGAGAAGCTTTTTAACAGTTTTTGAGTGGCTACTGCGTGGAAATGGAGGGTCGTGGGACTTTTTTCTGCTCAACATTTTTTGTTCCGTGTATCTTTGGGAATCTGCCTGCGAAAAATGGCTTTTATGCGACGACCCACAATCTCCACATCTCAGTTTCTCCAAAACAACCCCAAATTGGGCTTTTTTGGATTTTTGGGGGGCACTGCGTGGAATTGGAGGCTCGGACGGTTTTTCATTACTGGACATTTTTCGTTTCACTCGTTTCATAGAACCTGTCCTGAAAATTTGACAGTTCTAGGGTGAAATCTTACCTCCCCCATGAACACCCCAAAAGGGTCCATTTGGGGGGTTTTGGGGGGCATAACTCAGTAATGGGGGGTCGGATCAATTTTTTCCACTGATTTACTTCGATTTGTATGGTCCTCGGGAATCTATTCTGATATTTATGTGGGTTGATTTACAGGACACCCTGTATAGAGCAAATTAAAATAAAATAAAAAAAAATAAAAAAAAAATGAATGAAAAAATGAATGCAATGAATCGTGTGCTTCCGTCAAGTATCCTTTTGGCAGGAACAGTCAAGATGATAGAGTCAAAAGTTGTTGGTGTTTGGATTGGTTGACAACTGCGGGAATGGTGCAGGACTTCTTCCAAGTCGAGAGCACACAAGAATTCTGAAGTGATCATTCCGGTACTTATAGTGCATCAGATAGTGATTGAATCGTGCACATTGTAAAAAGAAGCTCATCTCATAGGAGGATATCACGAATTCACGAATATTGGAGTTGCCACCTTGAGATATTTTCCACCTCCTCCAGATTTTCATCTGGATCTGAAAGTACAGGGTGAAACACAAAAATCACTGAGATCCTATCTTGGCCTTGTTTTTTCTCCATTTTGTTCTTTTTTCAGAAAGGGCTTTTCTGTATCTGTTTCAGAAGTCACTTCCCCATAGCCGCGTGAGCAGGGACCGCACCTACCGACACAATGTTGCCCATAATCTTCGGCCATACCAGAAAATAAAATTTGATGCTTTTGTCACAATGTCACAACCGAAACATGTTCTCTGTGGATGTGAACACATGAATCGGAACAACATGTGGATCACATGCACATGTAATTGTGTTTAAAGTGGTTACATCCGAAGTTCAAGCAATAAGAACTCGAAAAGAACAAAGTTTCATTCATAAGATACGATAAGAACGGCACATTTAGTGTTGTGCTATGGCTAAAGTCTTCAGGCTTCCCTGTTGTTTCCACAAGAGGTCCAATTAAAGTGCTGACACCCATGGTGAGGGCTGGTAAAGGTTTCAGAACACTAAAATGATAAAAAAACAGCAAATAGTTGTTGTGCGGCCGAAGACTTTTGGGCCAACTGAAAAACTAAAACTGCCATGTTCCAACCTCAATCCTTGGCCGTTGTTTTGATCAATGTTGTGCCTGGTTTTCACAATCAACACATGGACAAAGTACTGAACTTAATTGCTGCCTTGTAACATTTGCACTTTCCCCTTGGGTACAAGTCTTGCATGAGCATTTCAAGAGTTCTGCACACACTTTCGGGACTTCGGGCAGTTCTGTCAACAGTGGAAGAATTATCTAGTCCTCCTGTATCCATCCCTTACCCTACTGACAAGTTGGAGGCATATCTGGGTTTGGATTAAGGCACTGGCACCAACTGTGGCCTGCTGTGGTAGGCTGCACATTTTATGTGCTGCAGCCACAGTGGGAGGATTCGTTCAATTGAACGTTACTTATTGGTGAAAAGTTCCCTTCTGCTGTCATTAATGGAGATATTTTCCGTTTGCTGGGAAAAGCTCTTCAACATCCTGTGTTGCACAATTTCTTGCAAACAAAGAGAAAAAGCCAGAGAGGTTCCATCTGATAAGGCACAGTTACCGAGCATCTGTGCAAAACACCTTATTCTCATACTTTACATGATTGACATACAGTTTTCCCAACAAAGTGGCCCCACTATGTTTGCCCTTGTCTTTTTGGACCACACTCAGGCCTCGTAACAGCTGCAATTAAAAAAGTAGGACATTTTCCCCAAAAAAGTAGGCCACATTATTTTGATAAAAGTTGCGATATTTCGCCACACTGAAATAAAAGCACACATTGACCTCCACCATACCCTTACAGCCATGCGTCATAAGAGAAAAGGAAACCTAAAATACCATTTTATACACATGTACAGTCGTCTTAGGCTGTTGATTTAAAAACGGACAGAAAAAAAATATTGTACAATACAATAATAATGGGCTGTCCTACGATTATCCCAGACCTGCCTGCATGCAAACTACGAGTGGTAGAGATCATTGTCTCCAACACCCCCATTAAGCAGGGGCAATTGGAGATAAGTAGCGTAATTGTCCAATTGGCCAATCCTGCACAGCAGACTGAAAAATTCTGCAGAATACTTTGAGAAAGTGGAATGCTTCAGTGACAGAAAGCAGTTTAAATACTTTTGGCTGCCTTTTTTGGGTTCTTAAATTGAGAAATCCTTAGCATTTTGACAATCATTGTTTGTCAATTTTACCAAACACGTGGATTGGTGACTTGCTGAACTGGCATGCTTCAGTAACTGATCAAAACCTCTCTTAACCACTGGTTATCTTCAACTTAACCAAGGTTAACTCTTTGCTTTGTTCTTTTGGTCGTTAACCAGAGGTTATATCTCTGTAGTAGTTAAAAGTTAACCACTGGTTAAGTCCTTAACCAGTGGTTATCTTTTGCGTTCTTTTGACTTGTTTTTCGTCACTAACCACGGGTTAAATTGAATTAACCATGGTTAAAGTTAACCCTCCGATTTCGGCGGGTAAAGATGATGTGAAAAATCAAAATTTATATCAATTCAAGGCAATTGCTGTTCATTTATGCGAATTCACGACAATTCTTTCGAGTTTTCGTGGTACCTGAACTCGTCCCTATTTGGCGGTACCTGTGGCCGCCGCGGTATGAAGCACATGACGCGGACCACATTCTGAAAAAACTGTTTCGGAGTCGGAAACAACAAAAAACAAGAGACACCCGGAACGGAATTTAACGGCAGCGATGCATTCGCACTCTTCCAACCCGATCAACAAAACGTCAAACAGAAAATTTGTCAAAAACAAAAGTGTTTCCATGGAAACATGAAGAGAAGCATTGCTACATAAATTGCTTTGTCGCAGCGAACCACGACACATTGCTCGAATTGAAAGATCTTTGTTGGGGGAGGGGTGCCTGCAGTTCCCAAAAGCTTTCGCGCAACGCTTCCCCTGGCTTTCATTCCTTTTTTAGGCATGCCATTCCCCTTGAAAATGTTGGGGAATGTCGATCCATCAACCCTCAATTCGAGCACTGCAAGGGAAACAAGGTTGCAGAGAAAACAATGCCAGGTGGAAACAATCCGTGGAATGGAAATTGGAATTAGCGAAACGTACATTCTTGCTCCGAGTTGCGAATCTTCAAGAACAGGGATCGGGGACTGGGATAGAACGGCTGGACTGAGGCAGAATTTTTGTTGGCCCATTTGTCCCCTTCGCAATCCAATTTGCGGTCGTCGATTTAAAAGTTGTTGGCAAAAGCTCCCATTTATCTCGTGAAAATCTGTTGAAGCTATTTCATGAAAAGAATTGATAATTTTGTAAACAATCAGAAACCTGCCCACAAATGGAACCTTTTTGCGGACTCTCTGCAGAGAAGCTCTATGAGATGCTATTCGCCAAAATAAACCTGCGCCGAAAAAATGGGCAGCACCAAGAATGTTTTCCCCGACATATGTCATTATCCTATTCGCCAAAATTTGCAAAATAGGTGGGTACGTATCCCGAAAAGGCACAGTCGGTGCAGAGGTTGTGTTTTTGAAAAATCACCAGAGAACCGGAGGCTGTTTGAAATTTGCCTATCCTGACAAATTTTTCCTCATTCCGAATGTATAGTTCCATTTTACCCAGTCAGGATTTTTTGATGTGGTTCGATGGAAAAGTGCTCATAAACCAAAAGATTGACACATCATAAGATAGGTTGGTACCTTGGAACCTATGCTTTCGGGACACTAGTAATTTTTCCAAAGTTTGCATTTCGTTTTTGAGCCAGCACACTTTAAAGCCGGGACAAGCAACCCAAAGGAGAGACAGAACGCATGGTCCTGCAAATTTGAACAAACGAATTGCTCAGGTCGGCACTGAAGAAAAATGAAATCGCGGGAGAAAGTTGATCCGACTACGTTTTGAAAATTTTTCGCCCGATCCAGTATCGAACCGAGAACCCCCGACTTTGCAGTCGAACGCGCTATCTCTTGCGCCACTGAGGCTTCTCGAAAATTCCATTCTAAAACATCGCTGTTATTCTACTGCTGCAGCTTTAAATGAGAAGGTGGAAAGGAAGGAGCCAGCTGCAAACCCGTGGTTAAATATTGCCTAACCAGTGGTTTACAAACCAAAGGTTGGAAAATGCCAAAAGAACAGAAACAGAAATAGAAATAAACTCTCTGTTATTTTTAACCAGTAGTTAACAAACCAGTGGTTAACCAGTATCGTTAACCAGTACCACTTGGAAGAACCGGGCATTAATGGTTTTGTTGCATACGTGGCAATGCATGATGCAACATAAGCACTGCAGCAAAATGTTGTTCAGATAAAAATGCGTATGAAGATTGAGGTTTCGTGTGCATCGCTGGTCCTTCTGTATCATTTATTGCTTTGATTCTGAAACAAATCACATTCTGGTGAAATTCTTTTTTCACAGGCTTGTTTGGGAAGGTTTGAAGATTGCTTTTCTTCAAAAAGGAAAAGTAGTACAAAATTACAAAAAGTAGGAAAAGTAGGACGCCAAGCAAAAAGTAGGACAAAGTAGGACGAATTCCAAAAAAGTAGGAAATGTTGGAAAAGTAGGACATTTCCAAGAACTGCACACTGTAGCTCCTTACCTCCGGCGGTTAAGGGTCACCAAAGAGGAGAATTAGAGGAATGTCACAGGCCATGGGCCAAGGAATCCAAAAGACGAGGAACAGCTCGCACCGAGATTGAGATACCGACACCTCACCAACCCCTGGGGACAACCCTTGGAACTGAACGAGCTTCTTACCCGTGATGGGTGCTGAGTATCTCTAAATAAAGGGAACCGTGGGAACATTTTGGCAAATTATGAAGGATTCCAAAATTTGTGAGAAACAATCCTTAAGGGGAGACTTCCCTCTAGAAATGATGAAAAATGACATTTTTGGTGATTTTTATTTTTTCAACTTTTTCAATGGCAAATTTTCTGTAGAATCAAAATCTGAAATTGGTTCCATGTGAAAATTCGTCGTTGACCCCCAAAATGGGGTTTTCGGGGGGTGCGTTCGCCGCGCTTGACGCAATTTTTCAGCTGCCGTCTTTCGAAGGCTCTGGAGGCCCCAAAAATCAATGGATTGAGCTAAGAAATTGGTCATGGGGAGATAACACCGTGCTGATTCTGAAAAAATGGTCCAAATTCACCTTGGTCCACTTTTTCAACTTGTTCTTCACCTTTTTCATTTAACTTTACGCGCGGGTGCTCGTTGATGGAAAAAAGTGAAATTCTGAATCCTCCAATGGATTTAGCAAAGCTTTTTACCCTTCTGACCGAAATTTCAACCCAGTTGGGCAATATTTCTGTGTTCCAGATTAATTTGTTTGAGTGAATGTTTTTGCCGTTTGAGCGGCTTTTTTGTTGCATAAAATTCATTTATTTTCTTCGGCTCTTTAGGTTTCCACAGCAATTGCAATAACAAGGCTCTGCCTGTGTTGAATAAACTATTTTAGTGTGTGATTAGTGCCAGTATGCCAAGGAAAGGAAAAAGGAAACAGCAGGCTAATGAAGCAATAGGAAAAAGGTGGCAAAGAAAGGAGGCTCGACCAGTAGCAGAAGCAAATGAGCATCCACATCAGCCTGAAGAGCCTCCACATCATCCTGAAGAGCCTCCACGACTTCAGCTTGATGAGCCTCCAGAACTTCAGCCTGAAGAAGATATTGAGCCTGGCCCTGGTAGTGATAATGAGGAGCCACCTGATCTGGATGCTTTCTTTGCTGAGGCAGAAGGACCACGGATGTCAGGCGAAAGTGAGATGCAAATGGATGGAGATGAAGGCGAAAGTGAGATGCAAATGGATGAAGGAGATGAGGAAGAAGAAGATGGAGAGGAGACCAAGGAGTGGGACGAGACTGAAACACATGATGATGAAAGTGAGATTGATGAAGGATCAGTTGAGTCTGCAAGTGATGTTGATGATGAGATTGTCCCAGAGAACCTGTCTGCATCAGAAATGAAGATTCAGCAGCCAGATGCAGCTGCCGATGTTTATATTGAACTGCAGAACTCATCCAATTTTATTGTCAACACCGGATTGGCTGCTTGAAGGAATTATTTCAGAACTATCGCTGCAAAACCTGTGGAAGTGATTGTTCACTCTCTGTGAAAACAATCAATCGTGGAGCTGCAGTGAAACTGAAAGTGCACTGTGGCATCTGCCTTGAAGTGAATGCGGAAGTTCTTTCCTGCAATAGGAAAGGGCAGAAGATAGAAATGAACGAGAGGATGGCTTCAGGAGTAATGGCCATTGGCTTGGGCAGCGCTGCTGCTGATACATTGGCCATGCACTTGAACATTCCCCCGATTGGCGAAAGAGCATTCATAGGAAATGCAAAGCTTGTGTCCCAGAAAGGACAACCAGTCATTGAGCAGGAATTACAAAATGCCAGGAAGAAAGTAAGGGCAGCACACGGGATAGCAGATCCATCTGCTGTTCTTGACCTGACTGTCTCCTTTGATGGTTCATGGCAAAGACGTGGCCATCGTTCTTTGTATGGATTTGCAGCCATCATTGAGAGCCAAACTGGCTTGGTGATAGACTTCACCATCCTGTCCAAGTTCTGTTTGGATTGTGCAATGACCGCTGCTGCTCCAATGACCGCTGCTGCTCTCAGTAGGGAAAGCCCAGAGTTCAGTGAATGGTTCAAGGGTCACAAGGAGACATGCGACATCAATTATCCTCCTGACAGCCCCTCTGGAAACACGGAGGTGTTTGCTGCCAAACAGCTGTGGGGGAGGTCGCTGGAGAAAGGAAAGTTCAGGTACACTACCATGGTGTCTGATGGTGATGCAAAAGCACACTCGGCCATCAACGAAATGAAGCCTTATGGTGACCACATCATCATTGAGAAAGAGGAGTGTGTAAATCACGTTTGCAAGCGACTGGGCACAGCTCTCAGAAATCTCAGGCAAGAACTGTCCAAGAAAGGAGAAAGAATAGGTGGTGCAGGCTACGGGATGCTTACTGATGCCAAGATAAAGAAATTGACGTGCTACTATGGCCGTGCTGTCAGAGATGCACGTGGCAGTTCGGTTGAGCAGATGCGTTCAAACATTCTCGCAACACTCTGTCACTGCTGCTCTTCCGACACAGAGGTGTATCATGAAAAATGCCCTAAGGGTGAAAACTCCTGGTGCTTTTGGCAGAAGTGCAATGCAAAAGGAATTCCTGTTCCTTCACACAAGAAGATGCTTGGCATTGCACTGCGTCGTGATGTGGCAAAAAAGATCTACCCAGTCTACCATCATCTCACAGACAGCCAGCTCCTCCGCCGATGCCTCAAGGGACAGACACAAAACAGAAACGAAAGTCTGCATGCCTGCGTTTGGTCCAAAGTGCCGAAAGAAAGACATTTCACCCTGTACCGCTTGAGGCATGGGGTTTCGCAGGCAGTAATCGAGTTGAATAGGGGTCTCAGGCCTGTCCAGAAACAGATCGACTGCTTGGGCTGGGGGTCTGGTCAGTTCACAACAGCAGTTCAGAAAAAGAAGGATAAGCTGAGGATCAGGAGGAGTCAGATCAAGTTCAGCCAGCAGGAGCAGTCTCGGGCCAAGTTGCGAGCACAGGCCCGCCAGGAAATGGCCAGGAGGGCAAGCAGCCAGCAACAACTCTACAAGGCTGGTGCTGGAGACTAATCATTAGCATCCACAAGCCGCTGTACATACTGTAAACATGGTGAGCAAAACTTTGTCTTTTCCTGTTTTTCATTATTTTGATGAGGCTGCTAAAAGTAGGTAGCTCTAACCATTCATGTGGCATGATGATTGGTTGGATGTGAATGTAAAATATCTGAAAATTAGGCCCCAGATAGCTACAATGTCATATGTGTTGGTTTTATTGTCTGAAACTCATTTATCACTGTATACGATGTGTGATTTTTAAACTGAATTTTCAAATGCGATTTCTCGCAAATCAGTTTTCGCATTGTTTTTTCGTCTTTGAATTGCTACTCCTCAGTCAAAAACTCATAGATTTGGCTGAAAATTTGACCATATATGTAAAAAACCATGCTGAACAAAGTTACGTATTTGTTTTTGACTTTTTCTAAGTCCGAATACCCTAAAAATGCATATCAAATCATACCGCTGAGCAAAAAATGATCGCTAGAGCTTTTGAGGCCCATAGTACAACAACAATGAAAAAAGAACAAAATCAGGATACGTAACTTTGTTCCCCATCCTGTTCTGCAGCTTTGTACAAAATTTCAAGTTGATCTTATTGCAATTGAGGGAGGAGTAGCATTTCTCGTAAGCGCTTACACTTTTATCTTTGGCCCTGGCTAGCAGACAAACCAGCAATGCAAATTGCACCAAATTTTGGGAAATGACATTTTTTCATGAGCTCTATCACTGGTCCAAGTTTGAACAAAATCGGTCAACAAACACCGAAATCAGGAGGGAAGTCTCCCCAAATCGATATATCTACTTCAAACAGTCCAGTATAACAACCCTTGTAACAGATCCCCTTGTGCTCGATCCCAGGGGCGTAAAGGGCCCCCAAGAACAGGAACTGAAAGACGACCTATATCTGGCAAAGGGAGGTGTCTGAAATCTGGGGGCAAAATTGCAGTTTTCCTTGATTGCACTTGCAAACACTGCGTTTGGAAATGTGCTGCACAGACAAAACAGAGGCTTTGTGAGCCCACTGGTGGTGTCACCCACGTGCAGAAATTTCGAAATACCCCATAAATTTGTGAATTCCTCATCAAAAGAAACGCGTCGGGTGGCTGACACCCCCCGTGATTTCGACAAAACCCCTCAAAAATCAAAAGTCTTGCACAACCACCACAAAATAATGTAGCATCCTGTACATCAAAATTACGCAAATACAGCGAAACCCCAGAGGGGCTCCATCTCTGTTTCAGATAAACATCATCACAGAACATCCCTGCAAAATTTCAGGTAATTTTCACAAAATGCACAACAAAGCGGCCACACTATAATGCCAAAATGTGGTTTATAACATGCAGGTAAATTCTGCGTCAAAAAGATACATGAAAAACAAGGAAATAAACGATAAGGTATCATTCAGCACCGAGTCGAAAATTCATTTTTGCTGGCCAATCTTTTCTTGACATGGTTGAGGAACACATTTTTGCAGCAAACCAATCTCTTGAAAATAATCGAAGAAACACATTTGAAGCACGCACCACGAACGGGTTGAATTAAAAGATCTATTTGGTGGAACATTGTCCCCCTGAGGGGAGCATTAATAAATTTGAGGTGATATGTTACCATTGCTTGGGAACAGTCAACGTTAACTGGTTGGAGCAAGATTGCATGGAAGGTGGTTGGATTATGTGATGCGGGCCGGTGGGAGGTTTCCCATGTGTCGGGCCATTGGGTCAGGGAATCTCAGAATCAGCAGACATTTGGTAAGAAGGAAGAGAGTGCTTGTGCTTTTTGAGGAAAGGGACATATTTTTGGTGTTTATTCAAAAGAGGACGGCGCTGTGTGGATTGAAAGTAAAGTTTTGCAACAGACACCCAATCGGATTCGTCAAAAGGGAAGCTCATTGGCGTAAACATTGCGACTAATTCTGCCCTTTTGTTGAAGACCGTCGTAAAATTAAGTGTTGTGAAGTGGATATTTTGAAACATTTGATTCTTTAAAGCAGTGGGGCGGCATCAGGGGATACAAGGGGGACAGTCTTCCCTGCGAAAAGTGGAAATTGTAGAAAATGTCCCTTCAAAACTTCAAAAATGCTTTTCAAATTCCAATGCATTTTACATCAAAATGAGCAATTTACACCAAAATCAGGCTGCTGAAGTAGCATTTTAAAAATGGCAAAAAATTAAAACATCGCACTCTTTGCACCCATGAACCTATACTCCTCATTCACGCATCGCTGTTGCGGCTGGCTGCATAGCAGGCTGAGAGAAGAGCCAAGCGCATTTTGTGGACCGCCAGTCCCAGCGGCGGAGACATTTCCCATTCTGTCTCCGTCGCAAGCAGTGCTGCTTCACTTCCATCCCCTCCTCCCACAATGCAGCCGGACCGGCCTCTGCCTGCTTTCTGGATACAAATGCAGCCCGAAAAAGCATCCCGGGTAGACATTTCGAGATTTGTTTACCACAGCTTTGAACAGCACTCGGGGCGCTCGGCAAAGGTTCCCCTTTCCCACCCACACACGAAAGCAACACCATCTCTGTTGGCAAAATGAATGGCAGGGGCGGACTGGCTACAAGTTGGCCCACCGGGCTGGCGATAAAAATGGCCCCACTGACATATTCATTC
Source organism: Sinentomon sp. SZTP_YWyxl (assembly GCA_030068105.1). Classification (NCBI taxonomy): domain Eukaryota; kingdom Metazoa; phylum Arthropoda; class Protura; order Sinentomata; family Sinentomidae; genus Sinentomon; species Sinentomon sp. SZTP_YWyxl. Next base: position 1,355 of record JASGXE010013898.1, on the reverse strand, counting down.
ATAGAAAACCAAAAACACGATAGATGTTTTGAGTTTATTTGCACTTTGCAGCAAGGAAATTGAAATTTAATGTTGTCGCCATAACCACATTATCCACCACATATCATTCAAATGGCGGTCGTCGCCACTAGCCACACAAACATAGTTTTTTTCTTTGTGTCGGTGACCAGTGCCGCACTTTGCGTAGCTGAAAAAACCGTAATTCTAATTTGTCGCAAAGATTTGAAAGCCAACAGCACAGGCAGACACCATTCTTACGGGGTTGGCAATCAATCCGCTGGTGACACCCAGTGATCTCCATAGAAACTGGATAAAAATGAAGAAGCGCAGCAGCCCGGCATCTCATCTCGGTTTCTCAGCTTTGATTCTCTTGGTTCTCTCGCGGCGGGCAGAGAGAAAGAGAAAGCGGAGACTCCGACCAAATTGCCGTGAAGCCTTTTTTCAACACAGCCAAAGCCTGAATGAAGCGGAAGCGCCATGAAGCAGCATGGGCCTTATGGCAAGGCCAACATTCTGGAAAAGTTCTTCTTCTTCTTCTTTGAGTCTTATGGACAGATAGCCTAAGGCTGGTGGTCCGACCGTTTATGTTTTTGTTGTGTCGTCAGCCATGGTCCCGGCGAGGTACTAGCAAATGTCACCTGAGAGTAGCTGCTCCAGCACCCACCGCTCTAGGCACCCAATCAAGGGTCCCGGCGAGGTACCGGCATACTCCCGAGGGCAACTGCAACAGCACCCACCGCTCCAGGTCCCAAGACCTCAGTCACAACTGCCGATACTGCCGGTATTATGGCACAGCCAACCCGCAGGAACCAACGTCGAGTATCGGCGGGTGATACCAAGTGGCTTCTGTGTTCATGTAACCTGCCAGGCCTCTGTCTTGGACCTGGAGCTAGGTGTTCTTTAACGTGCGCAGTGTGATGCTACACACGGGACCTCCTTCTTAAAGTCCCATCCGAAGGACTAAGGAGGATGCACACACAAGTGCCATGGCAAATTTCATTTACCGTGCCTCGCCGAGGGAGGATGCACACACAAGTGCCACGGCAAATCTCGTGTCCCAGCTGGGATTCGAACCCGCAATCTTCAGATTACGAGTCCGACGCGCTAACCACTGCGCCACGAGGGTCGGACAATCTAGTTCATGGATTTCGCATAAAAACTTCAAAAGTTACGACCAATTTTCGTCGTCACTTTTCCATTCTGCAGTCTGGATCCATTGCAATAGCGCGCTCTCCTGCACGCCCATGGACACCATGGGAAAGAGCACCCATGGGAAAGCGTCCATATGAGGAGGACGGGTTGATAGATATCGATGCCACGCTGCTCTGCTGCAAGAGAGGATGCAAGCAGTGGAG
>JASGXE010013897.1:0-12332 GCA_030068105.1 Sinentomon sp. SZTP_YWyxl | reverse complement strand
TAGTTGGGAGCAAAAATGGCCAAATTTTCCATTTTGCCGACAAAATTCAGCAAATACTGTCGGACGGGAGGGAAATCGTCCGAAAAACCCCAGTCAAAATGGTTATAAGGACTTTATGCATGGTTAAGGACTTTATGCAGGACTTGCCCTCAAAAGCACATGGTGGGCAACAGCAAAATGCACAGTTACGTGGACTGAAATCTTTATATGCATTTGTGAGATAAAAACATAAACGCAACAATATGACTCATTGTTACATCACACTTCAAAACAAAAAACCAGATCAAAACGGAAACATCATCGGGCCGCAACCTCAACGAATCAGTGGCTCAATCAATAACACAACTGACCTTGTGAACAGTTAAGTTGAAGTCACTTCCGGATACCTAATGGTCGTCTGGTTGGGAAAAACTTTGCAGGCACAATAATGGGTCATAATGAATCAATCGACAAACACGGTACAACCAACTGTTATTCTTCTGGCGCAATCAGTAAGGCTGCTGTTGTGAAGTTAACTGGTTGATCTCGTTGGGTCATTTGTGGACAAGCGGCCGTTTTCTTTCGAGAAAACGTTTTAAAGTACCACAACAATAATTTTTGAACCTCATGTCCTACATGTCCTGGAGAATCAAATATCTAGCATGTATCTGTACAATTTTTGTTCTCGAAAGGTTTTCCACTTCTGGGGGAAAATCAGTTGGGTTGACAGATTCTCACACACCCAGAGAGTGTTTGTTACGGAGCGAATTCCTTGCTTTTTTCAGGGACGTTATTTCAGGTTTTCGTGGGGGCCAAACATAAGTGAAGAAACTGACGCCAGACCCACCCAGACGGGGGGTCTGGGGCGGAGCCCCAGAAGCTAAAGAAATTCTGAAATATCAAATGTGGGGTTTCTTTTGCATGCAATGTTCGTGAGGTTGAATTTTCCATCCCCTCCTCTCCTAAATAACGTCCCTGCTGACTGTTTCGACTTGGATGCGATTTCCGTTTGCGTCTTTTCCCATGCATTCAATGAGTGTTGCCTCCGTTTTCGAATACAGTTGCCACTTATTCGCATGCATTATTTGATGAAAAAGATGCAGATGATTTCGACAGACGCAGTTTTCAACTTTGTCAGCATGACGAAGATTCCAGACACATCAGCTTTCAAGATTTGACAAATGGCGGCGAAAACAGCTCTGAAATCGTGCGGGCTTGCCTTCGCATTTAGCTGTGCAAATCAGCAACCGAAGCGATCAGAACTGGATCCATATCACGCTTGGAATTGGGGAGAGGTTTGTTAGCTCTCTTTTTTATTTCGAGGAAAACCATTAGCCTAATTAGAATGGAGCAAATATCAGAGACGAACAGGAAATAGGAAATGCTTCGGTGCTAACAGTTTTTTAGATATCACTTGGATAATATCAGAACTGACATTTCTACGCGCGTGCGCATTTTCAGAATGGCAAATATTCAAACATTTTTGAAAAATTCCCATTTTTGATTTGTGCTAATCACTAAAGATAACTAAATCTGACCTAACCTACCTATCCAGGCGGTACCAACGGCAGATACCAACATTGTTTGCCGACTGCATGGCGTCAGACGACAGGACTGCCTTTTGTTTCCCTTTAAGCGGAGGGTGCGATTTGTAGGGGTATATACGTGTAATGTGTCACCACTCAGTTGAAAAATATTTCCCCCAAAAATAAGATTTTTGCGCGAAAATGGGTATTTACCCCTAACGTTGAAGTTTACCATTCAAGTTAACCTTCCACAAATCGGGCTCTGCCTCCCTTTCCAATCAGCTATGTCCTCAGCCTTGATGTGCATTTATCTGGCAAAATTAAGTCAAGTGCGGCATTTTTTTCGAATCTACCAAGCAGATGACCCAGGACCAGGACAGTGGTGGATATAGAAAACACTTGAAAAGAAACACATTTTAGCGATGCCGTCCAAGAAACTTTGCACGACCTCAAAACGGCCATGAACACTTTCGATGAACTTTGCAAGACTGCGTTCTTCGATGACGCCCTGATGACAAACTTTAAGGCATAAATTTGAGCATATGCCGGTGTGAAACCCTATCTTTCCGGGGCGCATATTAAAGAATTGCCTACTGATTTGGGTATATCCCGATTTTGCGCGTGACGAAAAAGTGGAAAATCCACCAATGGAATCAGCTAAGCCCTTTACCTTGCTGACCCAAATTTCAACCCAGTTTGACAATATTTAAGCATTCGAGAGTAAATTGTTTGAGTGCATGTTTTTGCCTTTTGTCGCGGTAAGATTATTGCATAAAATTCTAAAGTAGCTCTTTACCAATCATGAGGGCATGATGATTGATTGGATATGGATGAAAAATACCTAAAAATTGGCCCCCCTACATAGCTGCAATGTCATACATGTTGCTTTCAATGTCTAAAATACAATAGTGACTATCTGTAATTTCAGATTTTTAAACTGAATTAAACCTGAATTAACATGAATTTTTTTATTAAACATGAATTAACATGAATTAACATGAATTAACATGAATTAACATGAATTAACATGAATTAACATGAATTAACATAACTGTAAAAACCTAACCGCCTGACCTTTTTACCTTGTTTCAAGCGTTTTTTCCCGTTTTTGGGGGGTCAGAACTTTTACACGTGGTTAGATGGGAAAGTGTCCAAAACGGTAGGCATTTCATAAATGGGCTTCCGGGCCATCAAAACAAGAAAACTGTCCACCAAAACATGAAAACAGGTGTTCGTTCCTCCTGCAACAACCATGGTCTGTTATCCCTGAAATCTAATGAGGCTAACCGATGAGAAAACGAAATAAATGTTAGTATTCGTTCCACGCCAAAGGATCGAATTGAATTTTCATTTGCCCCCGGGGTTAATTGTGGTTAATTTCAGAAAAAAACCAAATAACTAACCAAACTTATTCTCGATAAATGAACTCATAAAAACCGGTTCCTCAAACGGGAAACTGTTTGCAAACTGCAATTTTGCAGAGCAGAACAAATATTTAATTTCGGTCTTTGATAAACAACGAGAGCATGCACTCGATGGAAACGGTGCACTTCTGGAAAACTCATGCACCTAATTGTTTGGCGTTTTCTGTTTGCAAAACGCTCGCAATATTCACCTCATAGCAAACTGTACAGATCTACCCAATGTCTTCGAATATTGGAGAAATTTTGATCGTCTGTGCATAGCAAATACAGCAGGGACCAGGTACACTCTAAACCGGAAGTTCAGCTTGGAACACCATATTTTAACATGGGCTTAGATGGGAGGTGTTCTTTTAGGAATACACGTTTTGTTTTTGGAGCACGATTAGTGTTCCAAATGGAACACTATTAGTGTTCCGAAACACCTAATGTGTTCCAAATCTGTGACATTGCTGTCACAGATTTGGAACACATTAGGCGTTTCGGAACACGACAAGTGTTCCAAAAGGAACACTAAAGAAAAAAGTCAAAACACCTCCCATCTAAGCCCATGTTAAAATATGGTGTTCCAAGCTGAACTTCCGGTTTAGAGTGTAGTTTCAGCACAGCTTGATGCAACTTCACACCTCACACGAGTGTCATGATGTTTTGCAGGGAGCGAAGCCATGTATTCTGAATGGCCCCTGAGTTAAAAGCGACCTCCTACGTTCGAATACATTTGGTACGAAATGTATCTATTTCTCCCAACATCGGAAGCTAGAACCTCGATTAGGCCCGCAAAAATGACTCCCCGTGTAAAGTAAGCTACAGAGAACGCTGAACTATTTTTATTAAAATAAGACCTTAGGGGATTGTACAGGGCATTTCAGAGGAAATGTGATGCCAAATTGATGCATCGCGTCGAGGGCGGTCGTACTTTTTCTGCGATTTAGCGCAAAAAAATTTGATTCCTTTTTATAAATTTTGGCTCTCTTTGTCTGACATTTCTCGGCGAAAACGAAGAAAATGTGTATGGTGGCTTTCCAGGGGCTACGAAGCCAGCAGGGCCATCTAATTTCAACAAGGCTTGGTGCAACATCACGCCTCACACGAGTGTCGTGATGGTTTGCGGCGCATGGTGATATTGATTCTCAATGGCGCCTGAGTTAATAATGAACTCCTATTTTCGAAGACTTTTGAGAAGCTGTGTATTTATTCCTACATTTGAAATTTCCGAAATGTTATTTCGTTTTGTCAAATTGTCATATGGGTCTCTGCGGAGTTTTATGTTTTTGAAATCCTCAGGATGCGCAAGGATCCGTTTTGAATTAAATGTTCATCATTTTCGCATTTTGAGTGAAGGCCCATTTTCGCGCTGTTGTTTTTCTGAGCGGTTTGCGTCGACTGGCCAACACCTTGCTTTTCTTTCATCCCGGGCGATTCCCTGTCTTTCAGATATAAAACGACGAAAGAACGTGATGAAATACAGGGTAGCCCAAAACACTTTTAGCAAAAATGAACATTTACTGTTTTTATCATAGTTTGAGATCTGAAACTTTTCTAGCTCCACTACGGATTTCACCACTTTATTTGGGACCACAATTTCCAATATACAGGGTGTCCCATAAACATCTCGCCAAAATTCGTGGAGATGTTCCTGACGGCAAAACAAATCGAAATTAATCAGTGAATCTTTTGCAATTGATTTTTTACTGATTAATTTCGATTTGTTTGGCCATAATGAACATCTCCACGAATTTTGGCGAAATGTAATCGGGACACCCTGTAGAGCTGGGAAAAAGGTTTACATCAAAAGTTATATGATAAAACAGCAAATTTACATTTTTAAATGGACAAAACTTTTGGGCTGCCCTGTATAGATAACTAAACATGCAAATGCAAAGCTAAGGCAATTTTTTGACTCCTTCCGCTGCACCTTCTTTAGGGATACAGTATCAACTTTACCAGAACAATTTCGAAATGAGGTTCAAACTTTTAAAGGCACTCCTGTACGAATATGCTTTCGGGCTCATTGCTCATTGGCATTCAAATCATGCTGCTTGCCACGACACAGCAGCCAGCGCCGCAAAAATTATGACAATGGAAACCAACATTTCATGTGTTGCAGATAAGGGGCACTGAATTGCAAATCTGGTCTGCTGGTAAACCGTTCAACAATAAACAGAAGGGATGCTTCAGAATGGCAGCGCTTGTGACTTTGGATCCGTCTGCATTTTTGAACCTATTCCAATACACACGATCGCGTAGCATGATTTCAATGGCTTCTGACAATTTCCGTTATTTTTGCCAGTTTTTTCGCAAAATGTTCAAGAAATGAAATGATCCATATTCCACTGAGGATTCACATTTGTTCTGCATTCCTGTGCTTCGTGCATTTTCTTTCATCAGCCGCAATGCTGCCTGAGAATTTTGGAGTACCTATATTCGGAACGTACGTTTTTTCATTCCGTATGTTCAGAGCACTCCAGTTCCGTTCCATTCAGAGTTCCGTCCATTGGTGCGCTCGTGCATTCATCATTTGAAGGATACGATCTGTTTCCAAAATATACGACTATACGACCATATCGATCTTGCTACAAACTAAATTTTCAGCCACTCAATACAAACCTTATCAAAAGTCTTCGAACATATGGGAGTTCATTATTAACTCAGGCGTCATTTAGCATCAATGGCGGCATGCGCCGTAATACATTATGACACTCGTGTGAGGCATGAAGTTGCACCAAGCCCTGTTGAAATTAGATGGCCCCTGTAATAACAGTCCTTTGAAATATCGCCCATGTTCGAGGACTTTTGATAAGCTCCCGTGTGCAGTTTTCAATGCATCACCCCATCACTGCTGTTCCGATCTACTTATCATCTTTTTTCTTTTCTCCATTTCATTCTGCTCTACAAACAAGGATATTTACAATAATTAACTTTGCATAAATTTGGTTTACGTCATCACAGCAAAAGTATAGATGCCATTTTTGCGACATTTTGTAAAAATTCTGTGCTGCTCGTAGCGAAAGCATAATTACCCCTTCAAAAGGCAAAAGCTGCAATGATCCAAAAGGCACTTGATATATCGTATGCGCCACAAGTATCCCGTCAAATGGACGAATAGGGTTTGCGTGTTTTCTTGCACCGTGGTTGTTAAATTGACGCTTAAGTGCGGCAAGGTGGCTATCCTCCCGTTTGTATGCTCATCAGCCAGAGTGAAGGCAGGGTGTTCGAGGTTGGCGTTCGTTCTGAAAATGGTGCTTTTGGTAGCAACGTGGCGTCGGCATGAGGTATGTTACACCATGTTTGACAGCAAATAGGCAATCTTTGACTTTTTCACTGCGTTTTCGGAACTGGTCATTTAAGAGTATAGTGATCTGATGGGGGTAAAATTGACCGAATTTACTTCCTGTGAATTCAAAGAGTTAAACGGGGAGTTTTGTCGACTTCGGCATCTGAGAAGTCATCATTGCAAGCAACGAGATATCGATTAGGAAATCTGCTCTTATTCGGAGAATACGTATTTCGCTAGGGGCAGATCACTCCGCTATTGGTGGATTTGATGTTTAGTTCGTAAAATGAATCTGTGGACAATTAATGAGAGCAGTTAACTGTAACAAAAATATTCCGGAAATATAGGGAAGAAGGGATGTCCCCAAACGTGCTGGGCATATGCAGGAAAAAGTCTATTTCGCTCGATCACTGAATGAATGAGAAGCAGCAGGAAAAATATATCGGTCTCTGTCAAAGCAAAGGCAAAGGCAACGGCAAAGGCTCCATTAAAAAGTTGGCAAAGGTGTGTTTGCGCGGGAAACGACGTCGCTGTGAACTTTTCCAATTAAACTATCTAAACAAAGCTCATTACTTCTATTGCACGGATTTATTAAATATATTTTCTTCCTCAGGCGTTGTGCTGTGTTCCAAATTGAGTCTCCCTAAACCGTTTCCGTCCCCTTTTGCTTTTCTAAACGGGGATATAATTATTTTACAACAGGACAGTTCACTGATTGAAGTGTGCTTTGTGAAACAAATTGGGAGTGAAGTTTTTCAACATTTATTGCAATTTTGATGGTGATAGTTTTCTCCATCTTCTGCCAAGCAGCAATTTCACAGCGTTCTGGCTTGCTCAATCTGGACACGTTTGGTTATTTTTGGTCAATTTTGTCACTGTTACAAAACGCCGAAAATAAAAAAGTGTAATTTTACACTTTTGTCCTCCCAGTTACTCCTTTAGGGGTGTACACACGCTGTTTACATCCCTAAAGTTGTCACTGGAAGGGCAAAATGTTTAACTTACACCGTTTTATTTTCATTGTATGGTACCGTTTTGTGCCGAATAAAATCGGCTCTGCCCAGAAGATTTATAGTGCACTCTATTTCATGTGCCTTTTTACTTGTCTGTAAATTATTGAATCTGAATTGGATTATCAAGACGAAATGCCACCTGGCTACACTCCAAACGACGGCGAAGAGTGTTCGCTGTCAATGGGGAACGCAGAACAGGGGCTGGAAGAGCACTCTATCCTTTAAAACCACTCAATCCTTTATAACCTTCCACTCCTTTAAATCCTTTAAAACCACTCAATCCTTTATAACCTTCCACTCCTTTAAATCCTTTAAAACCACTCAATCCTTTATAACCTTCCACTCCTTTAAATCCTTTAAAACCACTCAATCCTTTGTAACCTTCCACTCCTTTAAATCCTTTAAAACCATTCAATCCTTTATAACCTTCCACTCCTTTAAATCCTTTAAACCACTCAATCCTTTATAACCTTCCACTCCTTTAAATCCTTTAAACCACTCAATCCTTTATAACCTTCCACTCCTTTAAATCCTTTAAAACCACTCAATCCTTTATAACCTTCCACTCCTTTAAATCCTTTAAAACCACTCAATGCTTTATAACCTTCCACTCCTTTAAATCCTTTAAAACCACTAAATCCTTTGTAACCTTCCACTCCTTTAAATCCTTTATAACCTTCCACTCCTTTAAATCCTTTAAAACCACTTAATCCTCAATCCTCATCCTTAAAACCACTTAAGAAAAGATTACTTTCCAACGTCCTTTTGAACGATAGTGGCCGTACCTTGAGAAAGTGATCACAGCGAGATATAAAAGAGGGGAATTGGATAACATAAAATTGACCCCACCACTAGAGTTAACAAGAATTTTATAGAAGCTGAAAACACGTTGCTCCCTTCCACTCTCAACAATAGTTTTCCGCACCCAAGTCTTTTATCATTTCAGTGACAGTATATGCATCATTTCAGTGAGAGTATGAATCCTTCTGTAGAACCCCAGCCTCAAAACGGGCGGCTTGGCGTTTGTATGCACTCAATCACGAGACTGAGAAAAAGTGCGAGGCTCCCAGTATGCACAAGTTGCATATAGTCAGGATTGCAAGTTAATTTGACTAAAAAGTCGACTCCCTGAGATGGGGTGAGGGCAACGCCTCCAGCACATAATTGACTGCATGTTCATGACCATCAGTCGCAGAGAAATGAATTAGGGAGCATTTTTGAGCATTTAAACTCATATTTGACAATACCACTGCGAAATAGACTAATTAATCTTGAGGGGAGGAAACTCCGAAAATATAGAAAACAATCAATTAACCAATCAATGAATTTGTGTTTGCCAAACATCGGTGACAAGCTGACGAGATCATCACCAAACTGAAATGATCTGCTTTTGAACACATTCGCAAGAATTTCCTGGGACGCCATAAAAATTCTGGATTTTGTAAGCGGAAACAGGGTGGGCATAATAAACAGGCGAGTCTGTTTTAAGTTTTAAAATCACCGTGCGTTATTAAATTTGTTCAAGCAGATTGTTATTATTGTTATTATTATTGTCAAAAACAGTTATCAAATGATTATAGATAATTTGTATGTGTTGGATTCATACGTGTCGGTCAACTCCAGAGTCATCTCTAAGTTTGCTACGGATTGATTGAATCCCCTCTGCTCCGGCCGATGAAAAGCAAGGCATTTACGGTTGTCCTGGAAGAACCTTGCAATGGCCGAGAAAACCAAAAGTGCCTGCTTGGAATCCCGAAAGTGGCCTTTTGGCATTCGTCACGGAGTTCTGTTGCGGGCCGATTGTTCAAATATGGTCCTGTCGCAATCACTGGAAATAGGCCGAAACATGAATCAGCATGAGCAAATTATCTGCCGGAAACAAAATCCACTGATAAATTTTCGAACTCACAAAAATCAGACTATGACTTGGTTTTTGGCCACTGGAACATGTGCGATGGAAATTATACATTGCGAAGTAAGCATGGGAAATTGAAACGTGTTTCCCTCTTCATATGATTACATGCAGACCCATATCTACTGGTTGGGAATAGTCACATTTTTTCTTGATGTGACAGTTCCGAATGGTTTTTTGTTCATGTCTCTTGTCACTCTTCACCATCTTTGAACGTCTATCGTCGATTGCCACTTCGCTCTACCTTGCAGCGATCTTTGCTCGGACGATGATGGGAGATAAAAGGTTCTCCTTTCCCTGATCTGAAAGAAACGACGAATGTGGCCAGGGTTTGACGAAACTAACCACGAAACAAAAATAGGAAGTTGCTTTGCAGACACCATGTACATGAATAAATACCCCAAAGCCGACCCCCTGACATTTGGATATGCCAGCAGGCTTATATCATGAACGACCAGAAAATCAAAACCCGCGGTAATAATTGTTGTTTTCAGCCAGTGGGGTGCAAAGGAGTGACACCATCCTTGACCTTTAAGGCAATCCAGGAGAGCAGCCATCTGTTTTTTAACCTTTCAAGTTGTGTCTTTCACCTGACTACTTTCAGCAAGCATTAAAATTTCAATCATCAGTCCTCCCTTTCCTTGCAATTCTGAAATTTTTACGCATTACGAGCACCACCAGAGGGCTATAATAAATTCATTTTTAAAAAGTCTTCGCCTATAGTTAAACCCTTCAGCTATGTTTTAGAGCTAAAGGTCTTATCTCCTTTCCGCAGAGCGTATTTTACGATGCTCGCCTATATTCGCTGCAAACCTTTAACAGCCAGGATTTTCCACTTATCCAAAAAGTTTAATTTCCTTTGCGGGATTCACAGAGGATCGTGCGGTCGCAACAGAAAAGCATATCTTGCGGTTGGAACTAGGACCTCTTGGGGGCCGTTGGATATGGAAGCCATCTCTTATCGTTTTCACTTATGTACTTTGGAATTTCTTAAATAAAAATTTGCGAAGGAGAGAAATTTTTCGGATTTGTTACTCGTTGCCAACTTGACGCCACCTGTGTGCACGTTTAAACTTATCCATAGCGATTATCTTGAAATTCTTCCAAATGATATAAATTGTTCTCCATGCGAACCCGTTGTTAGAATGATTTTTGCTTTGCGTCTTATAGGAATTTGTAAAAAACATCCCTGGCTCGTAACACTCTAACCATGGGAATCCATTCCTAAATGGGGAAGAATCCATACTTACGTGAGAAACTGCCAAAAGCTCGCCTGCTATATCCCGAGAGACATGGCAGTCTACAGTTTTAGCAACCTAATCGTTTTCATAATTCTTGGTGGCTTGACAAGACTGGGCAATGTAATCGTACACCCTTGATCGTAGTTCAAGCTTGGAACGCCATGTTTTTAAAGTTCCATGGGAGGTGATCTTTTAGGAACACGTCTTTTTTCGAAACACTATAAGGTGTTCCATTTGGAACACAAATGGAAATTTTGGTGTTCCTAATAGGAAATGTGTTCAAAATCATCCATTGCTGTAACAGATTGGGAACATCCATTTAAATGTGGAACACCAATATTTCAAATGGAAAAGTTCGGTTTCCAAAAACAAGACGTGGTCTAAAAGATCACCTCCCATCTAAGTCGATGTTAAAATTGGCGTTCCAAGCTGAACTTCGTGTTTAGAGTGTATACAGACTTCATTTTTGCATGCCAGTTGCTTGGAACAAAATAAAACATTCAAAAACTGTTTCTCCGACCCCAAATTTCCCTATAAGCCCCAAAATTCAGAAAAAATTGTACGAGACAAAGGTTCATCTTTTCCGGACGATTGCCTTTCGTCCACGGTCCACGAATTAAAAAGGGGTAATGGACGGGACAGAGTATCGCTCACAAACCAAATTGTGGCCGAACTCAAACTGACCTTGCCTACACTCTAAACATGAAGTTCAGTTTGGAACACATTTCTTTTCACAATATGGGCTTAGATAGGAAATGTTCTTTTAAGAACATCAATGGAACACTTTGCCTTTTATTGGAACCAACATGTTCCATTTAGGTTTGGAACACTCCGCTTTCCAAAACCCTTTTTAAAAAAAGGGTTTTGGAAACCTTAAATGTTCCTTGCCTTGTTCCAAATTGGAAAAATGTGTTTGGCACCATGTTTCCGAACAACTGGGCCAAAGCCTTGAAACCCCAAAAGGTGAAAAAGTTTCCCTCCGGAATTAAAATGGCCCATATGGATCTAGTTCACAAATATTAATGATAAAAACGCAGACGGTGGACCTTTTGGTGGTCTGGCCAGTTCAAAAATTTTCAACAACCCCGCTTTGGCCCCCCTTCGGGCCCTGAAGTCCATGTTCTTTCGCATATTAGGTCAAAAAATTCAATTCCAAAAAAAAAAAAAAAAAAAAAATTTTTTGGGAAGGTTGCTCCGGGTTGGTTTTGCTTTCCGGCCATGGAATCCATCAACCCCTCAACAACTGCACAGACCTGGACGGCGCTCCACTGGCCGTACAGGTCTGTGCTGAAGTTTTGTAGGCCAGGGAATAACCCATAATCCCGAAACGCGCCCTGGTTGTGCGTTTTGGAAAGTTATCTGATGTTACAAATTTCGGAGAAATGTACGGACCATGTCGACGCACATAATTTTGGAGTGTATATGCGTTTTTGTCGGGTGAACCCTATCTACGATATTCAGGGTGAAAAATGTTCTTCCGTTTTTATACTCAGCACCGCCCACAGCTCAATTCATGGAAAGCAGGTTTATTCCGCACATTAACCGTGAAAAGATATAGCCACAAGTAAAAATTCTTTGAGAAGCTTTTGACTCTTGCTTTGAAATGTGGCTGGCTCTGAATTCGAGAAAACCAGTATCCGAGAAGCTATGCTTGTGTATTAGCTCTTCCGCTTTGCTTAAATTTTCCCTGAAGACCTTTCGTTTTGAAGGCAAAAAGGATAAAAAAAACGCAAAACACATCAGCTCTCCACAATAACATTTTTCCTCGGAGGAATCTACACGGTGGTTCAGGCGTTTTTTCATCGCATTAAAACAGATGCCGCAATAGTGGTTGTGTGCTCCCTAAATTTTTTTGTATTTTGTAAAAGCAATTTCACGTTGTATAACTCTAAACACGAAGTTCACCTTGGAACACCATATTTTAACTGGGCTTAGATGGGAGGGTTCCTTTAGGAACACACGTTTG
>JASGXE010013896.1:0-14816 GCA_030068105.1 Sinentomon sp. SZTP_YWyxl | reverse complement strand
TTGCGATCAATATAACCGAAAAAAGCAAAAACTCGCAAAAAACAGAAATCAGTACATGTGGACACAAGGCAGAAGAAGGCGGCGGAGGATGGGGTTGGGTAAGGAAGAATCGAGTTCTGAAAAATGTACCGTTCATCGTGCGCATTTTCACTTTTGCGTCCAATGAGCCCATTCTCAGCAAGAAGTGCGGTTAAAGCTGTTTATACGGGGGGGACAGTTTGAACTGCTACCATGTTTTCTTTTCTCATGCCTTGACTGTACCAGAGATTTTTTTATTGGGGGGACAGTTTGAACTGACCTCCTTTAACACTATTTCCGAAGACATTCTACAAGGTGTCCCAAAAGGTATGCATTTTGTCTTTATCCTCGTTTATTTTTCATTACTCATAATCATTAGGTTATTATTTTGTTGGGTTTGGTTTGGTTGGGTTAGGTTAGGCTAGGTTAGGTTCGGTTAGGTTGGGTTGGGTTAGGTTAGGTTAGTTTGTCTCAAAAACCAAATCGGTTATTGTTTTGGTTGACCTAACCAAAACAGACCAAACCTAACCTAACCCATCCTAACCACGCACCAAATCTAACAAATGAAATCCCAGTATCATTAACGGATGTATTCTCCATAGCCACCAACGTAGATACGCAATATTCGTGGCCATGATAGGGACATCCGTTAATGATACTGGGTTTTCATTTGTTAGATTTGTTGTGGTTAGGATGGGTTAGGTTAGGTTACAATCGGTTAGATTTGGTACTGTTTCGGTTGGGTCGACCAAAACAATAACCGATTTGGTTTTTGAAACAAACCAAATCCACCCCAACCCAACCTAACCTAACCCAACCTGACCTAATCTAACCTAACCTAACCTAACCTAAAAAATAATAACCTAATGATTGTGAGAAATGAAAAATAAACGAGGATAAAGACAAAAGCATACCTTTTGGTACACCTTGTAGAATGTCTTCGGAAATGGTGTTAAAGGAGGTCAGTTCAAACTGTCCCCCCAATAAAAAAAATCTCTGGTACAGTCAATGTATGAGAAAAGAAAACATGGTAGCAGTTCAAACTGTCCCCCCCGTATAAACAGCTTTAACCAGAAGTGCTTATATCCGGGTGACACTCTTGCTTGGTAAATTTTCCACTTTTTTCCCTTCCTTTTACCGATGTGCCGTTCTTGCCCACACGCATGTTTATTTTTCCATCATTCGTTGCTGACTGAATAATTTGAAAGCAACCAAACGGTTTTCATGCGCTCCAAATGAGATCCAGTTCTCTTCTTCTTGCATCACCCGGTTATGTGTTGTGATCAAGTCTTCCGCATCATTCGAAGACTTGCGGCCGATTCGCAAAACGGCGCTTCGATCAGGTGTCTGAAGCCGGGGCTTCGCGGCCAAGCCGGAGCTTCGTGAAGTGACGATCGAAGCCGCGGCTCCATTCGATTCGCAAAACGTGGCTTCACCGCCACTTCACGAAGCCGGGGATTCGGTCGGATGCATGCCAAGACGGTTTGTTTCAAGATTCTTCATTGGCCAAGACAGAATCTGACGTCACCTGACTTTCGCAGCTTTTCTGCAAGATAGGAGGCGGCTGCGACCCTTCAGAAAGCATTTTTCCAGAAAGAATGCAAGTTACCGCGGGGTTTCCATCCTAGCAGCTGAGACACTTAGTAAATTAGAAACGAATTTCGACATTCTATAACAAAAAAAAAAACACTCCGACGGTGCAATAATTATTTTTGCATTTAATTTTCCTGCCTTATGTATAAATGTGAGAGAAACTGCAGTGATATCATGATGAGAGAAAAATGACCGTTGACATGACATGATTTGCTCGTCCACACTTACTCCCTCCATGTTGTTTGGTCAGCAACTTTCCCATCCCATAGCAATGCAAACGTATTTTTAGCATGGTCAGAAGAATGTCGAAGTCGTTGGTTTGTGCCATTTCCAGGACTGAGCACAGCTGTTCATTGGATGACCCTTGTCAGAAATCGTGAGGAGTCCACCACCCTACGATATCTACCCTATTCGCCATGTCTGGTTGCCGACGACCAACAGCGACTCCACTCAATCAAGCTGACAATAGTTACTCCGCTCAAAATTAAGCGACCTTTTCTGGAGAAAAACAGGAGCAACCGCTCGCTCATGGAAACATGCGTTCCATTCCATTGTTCGCAGCACACCTCCGGTTTCCTGTGAAAATGTGCTGAAGACTTGGGAGTAAAATTGCCGATCACGCAGTCCAGTGTGAATTATGGTGTGAAGACGCGACAGTGATAGATAGATCGCTTTTTATTGCACCTCGTATCTCTGGCCAACACGAGGAATGTTTGCATAGGTTTCTGCCCTTGCAGAGAGATTTTTGGTCTTCTCGTGCGTTTTTCTCCACTCCAAATCTGATTTATTTTGGTAATTGCCTGTTGAATTCTAGATCAATGCGATTCAAGAAGTTGTTACGTTCGTCGCAATTTGAAAAAGTCATATAAGTGGTCATCAAAAATGTACAAATGGAGGAATTGAATAGGTTGAGGACATGTTCACCATAACACAAAGATCTAAAAGACCCACGGAGCAAAGGCCGGGCAATTTGATCTTTCAACACACCTCCAACTCTGCAGAGGAATCGAGCACGTTGTCCCTCTTCCTCTTCCACACCAAATAAGGGTTTCGTCGATCACCCATAGAGGACGAGCAATTGGCAGCTCCTCCACGTTGGCCAGAAGGGCGAAAACCTTCAACTCTTCCCTTTGAGACACAGCAATGATCACAAATGCTACTTGTGACTTCGAAGCCGCGGCTCAAGCCTGCTGCCGACCAGGCTTCGATTTCAGCGAAAAAAAGAGCCGAAGCAAGCCGCCGCTCCGTCGAAGTGTCGTTTTGCGAACGGAAACACAAACGAAGCCGAAGCTTCGGCCGGCGCTTCGGTTCTGAAGCCGCGGCTTGCCACGAAGCGTCGTTTCGCGAATCGGCCGTTGAACAGGCATTTGCATCAGTGGCACCAGAACGAAAAATACGGCAAAACAGATTTGCTGCGAAATTTCGCAAACAACTTGAAATTTCAAAGCATGTCGCAAGCGGACAGATTTTTGCAAGCAGACAGATTGTCGAAAGCGGACAGATCGTCGCAGGCGGACATTGCTTGCGTGGGTCAGCTTTGGGCTTGTGCCACCCTGTCCGCTGGCGACAATCTGTCCTCCGGAGACAATCTGTCCAATTGCGACGATCTGTATTACGTGCGACAATATGCCCACATCGACAATCTGCCCACTTCGGCAAAATGTGTGCTTGCGACAAATTGTCCGGTTCCCGAAATTTTGGCAACAAACTCGACTCCAGAATTGAAACAAGTCAAAATATGAACAATTGCCACAGTCTGTCAAACAAAAATGGACCCGTTTTTTAACATGACTCTGGTCTCTTTGTCAGTTTGTCAGGCTTTCAACGCTTCGCATCCCATGAAAACTCATGCAATCTTCGGACATGGTGACGGACTGGCTAACCTTGTTGGCCAAATCATGGGCAGATGATTGGCATGTCATTTCAAATGCAATGTTTTTGATGGTCCCACAAAAGCCAAACGACGGTGTGTCATCCGTCAATCCTTCACGCTGGAAAACGGAAAGGATGCACACCACAAAAATGGCCCACTTTTTGAAACAGTCCAAAACTTTCCACACGAAATTGGTGACAAGATGTCGAGTACGCCGCAATCCAGTGAAGATTCCTTGGAATTGCGGAATCTTCCTTCACTCGGCAAGAAGGGCCAAGGGGGTTCAATAACAGTAAATCCTGTCCGCATCAAGGATGAGTTCAATTAGGCCTAACCGGAAATTTGACGTGGGTTCAAAATTTTTCATAAAACTGTGAGTGGTTGTTTTTCCAGAAAATGAGAGCGAGTGCAGTAATTTTCACGAAATCGTCCTCTTGCGTGGTTCATTGTTTCAATAAATG
The DNA here is from genome assembly GCA_030068105.1 of Sinentomon sp. SZTP_YWyxl. Classification (NCBI taxonomy): domain Eukaryota; kingdom Metazoa; phylum Arthropoda; class Protura; order Sinentomata; family Sinentomidae; genus Sinentomon; species Sinentomon sp. SZTP_YWyxl. The sequence continues at coordinate 10,871 of JASGXE010013896.1, read as the reverse complement.
AGCCTTAGTGATGCCGCAAGCATCCGCAAGTTCAAAATCTGTCATGGAATGCAGGTTCAAAATATTTTGAATTGATTGATTAAACAACTGATTTTGTGGGGGTTTCCCCACTGTCAAAAACAAACAATTACACTTTTGCACAAAAAAAAAAACAAGAAGAAACATCAATAAGTGTTTGTAGGCAGTGGTCGGCATTGTAGATGAATGAAGCGCAGGCGATACGACCAAAAAGTTGAGCTGACGATGGCGTGGTGACACGTCGAAAGATCTCCTCTGTGAGTTTTATTTTTATGTTGTGACTTCTCGTTTTTTACTCGTTGACGTGGTCGTATCGCCTGCTTCATTCAGAAACATCAAAAATCGGGAAAAACAGGAACGAGAAACAATGGGGCAGACAAATTACAAAGACGAGAGCAAGACCAAATGTGTTTCCGTTTCATGACAACTTTTGTTGCTGAGAGACAGAAATTTCTGGGTTTATGGAGCAATTCGTATAGTTTGAAATCCGAAGAATTAATTTTCAAACTCCTATGGAGAAAAACAGAATTTTGATGGAAATGATGAGAAAAACTATGACTGCATTTTGAGGAAATCCATGTTCGCTTCTCAGTCTGTAGTCTCTTCCCTTCCTTCACTCCGCTGCCCTGCAGATCTCTCCTCCTTCGGCTCTTCTCTCACCACGCTTCTCTCTTCCTTTGCTCCACCCTTTCCTGGAAAAGGACCTTTTTTTTCTCTTTTTTCGCAAGGAGGCCGGAAAGAAAGGCAAAACAATTTGGCATCCCTAATTTTGCACCATGAAAAGGGGTGGATGCGGCGCAACTCCCAGGGCGGTGTTCAGGAAGTGTTACCATTTTTTCTGCAAATTTGTGCAGACTCAATATTTTTCTGAAAATAATGAGGACTGTTGCTCACTTTTTGTTCAAGAATTCATGATGAGGTTTTTCTGCAAAAATGAAGTCGACTTCACCAAATTGTTTCATGACCAATCAATGATCAAGGGCACGAATCAACATTGCCGACCGTGTTCTCATTGCAACTCACACTCAGGTTCAACTCAACAGCCATTTCAACTGACGCGCGGATGCATCTTTCTCAACAATACAGAAAATGAATGAATGTTGTGCATATAGAAATGAAATTTTCGCAACACAATTCCACTTGAAGATATGAGCAAAGAATGCTCCCAAGTGTGCTCAGAGTGAATTCGGAATTCTTTCAACAATGAAAACTCGGTCGAAATCTTCATTATCGGCATAGAAATTAAAGTTTTTCTGTGTATTTATGGAAGAGTGTGAAGCATTCTCAGCTCATATCTTCAAGTGGAATGAACTGTAAATTGGCCATTGAGTGGAACCTGAGGGTGAGTGACAATGGGGAATCGGCTTTAAGGCAAATGATGATTCAATAATCCGGAAAAGAGTGAATACAGGTTCAGTGTTTTTCAATGAGTGCATCCTCCATCTTTTGTTCAAAATTGATAAGTACATACGTACGTTCGTATGGGCATTTTGGCTGGTTGTGAAAAAATCAGTAAAAATAACCGATCAGCCAGAGCATCAACCAGAACAGAGAATTTGTTGCGTGACTTGGACATCTTACTGAAACGATCAAACTGGCAACGGTTTAGATGGGGTCGTTAGCGCTTGCATTATATTGGAAGTTTGCACGTATTCAAAATTTAGAAAACAGAGCAGCGAACATACCTAATTGGTGTTGTGGGTCAAACATCTGTTGCCATGTTGGATGTGTTGGACATGAAGACAATCATTCCAATTTTCTGGCATGCCATTTTTTATGTGTCAAGTCAATTTCTGTTTCGACACCAAGCCGCTTTGCGGAATCCTGTGGTGGACGGTATTGTCCCCGTTACAGAACTGTCCCCCATCTGTCCACCCAATTAAAAATTCGTTCAAAAATCGAAAAACATTTCTTTTATGGTGGGGACACACTTTTCCGATGCCCAGAAAATATACTGAACCAACGCAACAGGGAACAATGCATAATGCATTACCTATGCGGGTTTAGAGAGTTTGGTTAGAGTATTTTTGTTCAATTTTTGTACAATGTCGAATCGAGCTTATCTTTATTAGCAAACCATCCTGTTACCAAACCATACACCCAACCTAACAAAACCCGCAATGCGTCATGCGGAGTCGGAACGGAAACACGATTTCCGATTCCTGGAATGCATTTCCTGGGTAGCGGAAATTGTGCCCCCACCATAAAACAAGAAACACTTCGATTTTTTTCGTTTTACATTAAGGAGCGACCGATGGGGACAGTAAATACTGCCCCCTGCACAGTTTTGACAAAATGAGACACCTGGAGAAAATGAGATCCCAATTTCTGGTGTCAGTAGTGTGTGTTGAGCCTGGAGTGCCGGGTCAAAGCGTCATGGGCCCCTGTTTGCACCTCGCCAAAGAATGCTGCCACCGCCATCTGGTAACAAACGACAAAAAATAATACCGTCATACGAAGGGCGTTCGAAAAGTTTTGACATCACCTTGTAGTTCAAAATATATTGACGATGCCGAGAATTCGTTTAGTTTAGACCTTCAAAATACTCTCTGGCTCTTGTCTTAGAAAGTTACAGGTGTCCAACCCAACCACCCATGGGCAGAATGGCACTCTAGTTCTGAAAATATTGCTTTGGCAAAGTCCTGAATACGTGAACCTGCTAAGTTGTTCTCAGTTTAGGTAACAACCACACATCGCTGGTTCCAAATCAGGACTATGGGCTTGAGGAGGCAGTAATTATTTGTAGATTTGGTGTTTATCATCGAAAATTCTAAAACTATTGTGCATTTGTCGTGCAAAAGGGAATGATCAAGATTTCAAAACTTGGGCAAAAGCATATTTTCAGAGCTCAGGAACACACCCTCATCTGATTACCACTATGCCATGACAAAAATTGACGTCTGAAAATTTTTGCTGAAAGAGCTGGAGAAATGTTTGAAGCCCTGAACCAATCAAAATTTTGACTTCACAGGGTGATGTCAAAAACTTTTCGAACGCCCTTCGTACGACTGAAGGCTTGGGCTTGGTATTCGTGGGAACTTCACGAGCACAAAAAAGTGCGATGGCCGAAACCAAGCAATTGATTTTTACCTGTTCAAAATGTTTACGGAGTTCTTGAGTTTCTCCGTTTGGGCAGGATTCGGGCATTTACCTCTTCGCAAGATGATAATTTTTGCGGGGCAAATTTTTATAGAAATTGGACAACAGCAATTCTCTGTGCCTGATTGCCTGCCATGTTGTCTTGCCTCGTTCTGTTCGAAATGAAAAAGAGCATAAATAGGTACATACACATATTCTGCAAGCAAAAACCTGGTAAAAAAATTAATGATTGGTTGGTGCATGCTGCGAGAAGCAAGGTATAGATCTACGCAATCAAGCCCGGTATGCAATCAAAGGTGCATATTATCGTAGGCCTGTTGCAAAACTCAAGAAAACATTTTTTATTCCCCCACATTGTGTCTCGAGCAGAAAACACGACCTTGAGATGACAACCATCTTCCGAAGACAGCGCTTGCGCTTGAATGGAATGAGTGAGATTGACCGATGCGCTTAAGTTTAGTAAACTTGCTAAGATTGGTACCAAGAGTAGGTACGCAGGCCTTAGCCTACTGGGTCTGCAAAGCGAACATAAGAAAGTCGTCCATCGCAGGATTGCATGGAAACAACCTGTGGTTGAAAATCATTGGTCATCTTCTATTTTGGCGGCCCTATTCTCAGAACAAGATCAATACGTCTCTCCGTTCTCACGCACTGCGTGTTGCGTGGCCATGTAGGGGCTCAATTACAATTCAATGAACACGAGTCTCCTCATTTTCCGGTGGTTGTCATTATCATTCACCATTATCATCTGCCATTATCATTCTGGTCAGATTCACAAATCTTGAGTCCAGAAATGATTCGTTCAAGTCTGTCCTTTTTCTTGGCTGAATTCACCCTCATTCTTGAGTCGGTTGCGGTTCGGAATACCTGCCGACATCTGGAAAAAGCTAAACTGGACGAGTTTTCACAAACGCTCAAGGAGCCAAAATAGGATAGGAAGATGAGGACGAGGTCGGTAGGATTGGATAGGTTAGGAGAGGTGTGTTAGGATAGGGAAGGTTGGGTTCGGTCAGGTTTAGTTAGCTTTAAGTATATCACAGAGCAATGATGATAACTCGTTCAGTTCAATGTCAGCAGGTAATCCGAACTGTTACCCTTGAGTCAGATTGGAGCATGGGCTGTGGGAGGATGGGGTGTGTTATCAAGCACAGCTAAGCCCATCAAATCTCAAAATTATTGAACTTTTTTCCAGACAAAAGACAAGATCATTGGGCATGCTTTAACCAAAATGTATTCCATGTTAAATAAATTCAAAAATGCTGTCTTTGTGATGAGTCAAGTGCAAACTGACACACTTCCGACTCTTCCACGTCAGCACTTCCGTTTGCATTGAAACGCGTTCAGGTTCCCAGATGCGGTGATCATCCATTCGAATTAGCATCCACCTGTCCGAATTCCTCTGAAAAATGATGATGCATTGAGGTCTACACGACCGGAATGATAATCAAACTCAGACTTAAAAAAATCCGCATCTTTCAAGCGAGTCAGAAGGTTTTTCTGCTGAGCGAAAGAGTCCAGAGAGGAGAGGCAAAAGTGATTTCCGATTGCTGCGATGGCCACCTGTTTGGCCATCAAGTGCACTGCGAGCAGTGGTGACGCCATTACATCACCCATACAGAGGGCTCTATACGGAGTCCTGGACTCACAGGTGGGCTTACATACCTACCTATGCATGGGTTTTCACAAGTGTTGCTTTGTTTTGTTGTTCGAGTAAATGTGCCACATTCCAACAAAGATAAAAAAGAGAAACTTTCATTTCTGCGGAGTTGAATTTTGCAAAAATAGCCTGTTGCTCATTTGATTACATGGGTAAGAATACATGTATACCGGCGGCGGAATTGATGTACACATACGTGTAAAAAATTGCAACCGTTCAGATTTTGGCAAAAATTCTATGCTGCAGAAATTAAAGATCCTCTTTTGTAACCGAGGTCAAAATCTGACACCTCTAGAACGCTTTGTTGAAATCTGCGCTTTGATTTCTACCGCCTAAATTCTAAATTCTGTAAAAAGAAAGAAAAAAAAGTTTCGGAGGCCATTAAATGGGAAACACGCACATGTGTGGGTACATTAATTCCGCCGCCACTATGCGCTAATCGGGTGTATGTATAGGCCAATGCAATACCAATAGATACACCTGGCATTTTCAATGAACCTCCCACACTTTCGAAATTCCTGTTCTTTCAATAGTGTTGTTGCTCTCTTCCCTAAAATCTGAGTTCCTGGATACCCAGCGGATATGATTCGTTAGATTAGGTTGGTTAGGGACATCTTGCTGGGTTGTGTTGAAATGAGGGAATGCATCCAAGGGGAATCGAGATGACCAGGTATCCATCCAAATTTTAGAGACTCCACGTACTAAAATTGTCGTATGGGTACTTTTTATTCGTTGTTTTACTCGTATTTTCCAGTTTATTTTTACTGAACTCTCAGGAATTTATCTGCAAATTATTGGTCTGTTTGGATGTACCGTTCAAGTGTATGCTGTGCTCAATGTGGTGTTGTGCATTTTTTAACTATCTGTGTTAATTGTTAACCATCTTTTGTTGTTTGTTTTACTCGCGTATTTTCCAATTTATTTTTTACTGAACATTCAGGAATTTATATTTATGTGCAAATTATTGGTCTGTTTGGTTGTACCGTTAAAGTGTATTGTGCTCAATGTGGGGAAATAATTGTTGTGCAAATTTGACCATCTACACGAGTATGAAGTAGGAACCTGAAACATGTTGATTTGCAAGGGTGTTTTCGGTGTGGTAAGATGCTCATGCAGCAAAAATGTCTATTTATCAGACGAAATGTTGGCGGTGTGAATCAAGTTTGTGTATTTATTTTATGCCGTGACAAATTGTAAAGTTCTGTCTGTGAATGAATGGACTCTCTTTACTTTTGTTTTCAGTCTGCATTGAAATTTTCAAAAAGAGTGTACGGTTTGCATCAACGCATAAACTGGTCTTCTATTTTTTATTATTTGTGCTTGCAATATCGATTAGCTCATAATAATCACCAAACAGGTGTTCTGTTGTTTTGATTTTCGCGGCGCGTTTTCAACCTGCAGCTGTGAAGCCGAAATGCTTTTGGCCTTTGGTTTCAGCAACTGAAAGCTCATCGCTTGCTGTCGACGATTTTGCTGATAACAGAATTAAGCAATCAGCTGCATGCTGGCTACACACGCTTCGGATATTCGAAAACCGACCCGGTCAGAGGGAATACATAAATTGGCTGCCTGAACTTTAAATACAATTTCGAGTGAAAAGATGACACTGAAATGCGAGAAAATTTACTCACTTTATGTGATTCCAGTGATCTCCAGTGTGATTCAGGCCCGTTTTCAAGGACCCGCACACCAACTTTGTCCTCCGATGAGGTTCTTTTGTCGAGGTGGCCAAGAACAGCCACCAGCATTGTGTTTTTGTTGATATACAGGGTGGTTCAGAAAAAACACTAGTCGGGACAGACACTTTCTTGACATCGCTCGAACTCAGGGGCAGGGAAAGCCGAACGCATGAGCCCTGTTTGCAGACAAAATATTTCGTGCACGGTGGCCTTTGCACACGGCGCAATGATGACAATGGCGGAGGGCGCAAATGGTCCAGCTGAGCTGAGCACAGACAACAGCATGCAACCAACACAACTTCAATGCACCTCAGAAACCATCTGCAGTGGTGCGGTCGTTTTGACGAAAATGTTGCGGGCTGCGTTGCCAGGGGAACGCAGCCGCACTGCGTCATTTTTGCCCCTCCCACTGCTGTCGAACAGGTAAATCAATCTGCAAGAGATGATCGCATCCAACGTCCAAAGAAAAGTTAAAAACAGACGGGAAATCACGCAGTGGCGAGCCTTCAACATAATCAATTTGTATCAAGGCGAGCAGACACCGATCAGTTTCGACGCGCTCAGTTTGTCTGGCTTTATGCACACCGTGGTCACGAAATTTTGTAGCGTCAGCCTGGATTAAAGAAATTCCCCAGTGATTTTTGTGTATCACCCTGTTCATAAAAGTTAAAGGCCCATTTTATGACAAACGCCTGCAAGTTTTCAAAATGTACACTCTAAACACGAAGTTCAGCTTGGAACACCATATTTTAACATGGGCTTAGATGGGAGGTGTTCTTTTAGGAACACACGTCTTGTTTTTGGAACACTATAAGTGTTCCATTTGGAACACTTTTGGTGTTCCGAAACACCTAATGTGTTCCAAATCTGTGACAGCAATGTCACAGATTTGGAACACATTTGGTGTTTCGGAACACCATAAGTGTTCCATTTGTGTTCCAAATGGAACACTTATAGTGTTCCAAAAACAAGACGTGTGTTCCTAAAAGAACACCTCCCATCTAAGCCCATGTTAAAATATGGTGTTCCAAGCTGAACTTCGTGTTTAGAGTGTAGGACCAAAATGCAGTTCAAGTGCAGTGCACTGCACGTTATCATTTAAGAGCCATTGAATGTGACGTCTACAAATTGGAAAAAAATGTGCAGATTTGTTGCGGGGATTATGACGGCATTAAAACGGGCGAATTAAATCAGATCAGGTGCACGCCTCTGCAGTCAGAACCTGTAACTTTTGTCTTTTTCGCATTTCTGAATTTTTTGCATTCGATTCGATTTGAACCTTTGTGCCGTCTGCACAAATATCTCAACTCGACTAATTTTCATTTTAAACCTTGTTGTTTTATCAAGTTGTCCCTTTGTGGCCAGCACAAATCATGTGTGTTGGTGTGTAGGATAAGGATAGTTGAACAAGCTGATGTGTCAACAATTTGACATTCACTATTTGTCGGTAGCAATTTACCAAATTTCATATTTTTTCGCACGCATGCTTCGAGTTCCATTTGCAATTTGCTTGCTTTTTTGTTCTATTTGCTTGCTTGAAGATTCTTCTGGGCACCGCTCTGAATTGTCAAATGTCAATGTTTTAGTGACTTTTGTTTTTGTTTTAAAAATGTTTTTTGAGCGGTGATGGTGTTTCCCATGTCCGAGTATGTTGGCAAGAAAACTCATTGTAGGCCCATGTACCCACGTATTTGCTGAAATCAATTTGGTAACGCTCGTCGTATTGCATTATTGATATTTGTATTCCAATTTTGTCTTATACACATGTAAGACAAAATTTTGTCGTACATACCCTGCAAAAGGACTTATCTCTCATCCAAGAAGGGTTCGAAAGATCAGCCATGGCAATGAATGTCAAGAAATGCAATTTGATTTGCTTCTCAACCAAGACAGATGTTGATTGTGTGTTGCTCCTGCACAGAAAGAACTCTCCTGGGAGTCGAGTTTTACTCTCCTTGGAGTCGAGTTTACAATTATTATTGAACTTGATTGGTCACCCAACCTCACCATGCTCACTTCAACAGGGCTCTGTATTTAAAAACCGGAATAACAGGAAGTGCCCACTTAGGATTGGGAGCTAACTTATTTCAGCCTAGTACGTCCAATCCTGGAATGTGCTATGCTCCAACTTGGGATCCGTGGCAACTGGCAAGGTGTCCTGATTTAAGATCTGGAGAAGATACACGTGACGAAAAAGCTCTGTCAGTCTCATGTTAGCTTACTTGGGATGGAAGTCTTTTCGAGCAAGGTGGGAGGCACAAGCGTGGGGGTTTAGAGCGGTTTGCTTTGATGTCTGGGCTTGCCTGCATTCCACTCGCGAATAGACCGCTGTTATAAGCTCCTCTCAGACGTTAAAAATGTCATTGCCATGAACTTGTTCTTGAGCAGGGCAGGATTATCCTTAAGTGGAACTCTCTCACTCTCTCTGAGAAAATGTTTGACCTGCCATTTAGTATCCCTGTCTTGCAGAGGCGACTTCGAGATTTTCTTTGCTCGAACCTGTCTCGGAGACCCTAGCTGCTACTTCATCCTTAGGTTCGTTTTGTGATAAACCATATGGCCTGAGCGCAAATGTTCCTGTTAAACGTGCATACCTGTTGCAAAATGTTTTTGGTTGATAGCAATATTTTTCTTTCTCTGTTTTATTCGCCTTGTAACATGTAGCTTTTGTCTGTATCATCTTGCAAGGAGGAAACTCCAAAAATGTAGAAATCAATCAATCAGTCAATCAATGGTGATGTCCAAATTTGGCAAGCTTCCTCGCAAATTCCCGTTTGTTGTCTGTTACGAATATTCTGTCCTCGATTTTTTTTCATTATGCTGCATACCAACGACGCAGAAAATAAGATTTCGGTTTTTATAGACTTTGTAAAAATCTGTTTCAACGGCTTTGCTTAACCTTGCATGTGAAAACAATTTAGTTAATTGTCCTTTCGTCTTTGCTTGTTTTTCATAGATAACCTTTCGGTATAATTTTTGCGCCAGATTCAGCTTTGGTGGGATCCAAATGCGGCATCTGGTTCCGTTGCCCATTTCGCAAATTCAAATTTACCTGAACGATATGAAAATGTCATAAATTGTTATCATTTACCATGTATAGTTTGTTATGTTCTGGAAACCAGCAGTCAGAACCGCACCTGACCCCGAAAGTGATGGTCTGACGAATCATCCATTCATCGGTCATTGAAGTCAAGTGAAGCAGAAGAGAAACTTCGCACTCATGAATTTATGGAGGATTGAAGCCGCAGTCATTATCAATTGAAGCACAACACAGACGAGAACTGGTATCTCATTCCTGGGTCCTGACCTGACGAAGATGTCTCCGCTTCGGTAGTCATTCGTCTCATTGATGGATAGCTTCAACAGTCATGGCTGTATTGTACGCCGGATGATTGTGTCTCTAGTGTCATGCTTTCTTTAGAATGAGTCCATGACTAGACCCACACTCATCCAGAGAGATGCAGCCTTCAACATTCATCAGCGGAAGAAAAGCAATAAGAAAGATATGGATCAAACAACATTGGGAGGGCTGGAAGAACATTGCAGGGATCATGCGCAATACTCGAGAATGGCACCAAGACTACCCGCTCAAGAATTTGTCATTTTTATCTACTGTAGCTACCTATACGAATTAGATTATAAGAATTTGTCATTTTTATCTCGCTACCTATACGAATTAGATAAGAATGTCAGAATTTGTCATTTTTTATCGAGAGCTACCTATACGAATTAGATAAGAATATTTTTTGTAAGAATTTTTCATTTTTATCTAGCTACCAACACGAATTAGAACATATTTGTCATTTTTATCTAGCTTACTTATACGAATTAGACAAGAATGTCAGAATTTTTCATTTTTATCCAGCTAGGCTACCTATATGAATTAGACAAGAACACATAGAAGAATTTGTCATTTTTATCTACCTACCAATACGAATTAGACAAGAATAGAATTTGTCATTTTTATCTAGCTACCTATGCGAATTAGAGAAGAATGTCAGAATTTGCCATTTTTATCCAGCTACCTATACGAATTAGATAAGAATGTCAGAATTTGTCATTTTTTATCTGTCATTGAACGAATATCTGTCATTTTACAAATATGTAATATATCTAAATATCTGTCATATCTGAATGTAAATATCAGATGTAAAATATCTGTCATTTTACATTCACAAATATCTGTCATTTTATTTGCTACCTATTCGTCTTAGATAAGAATGTAAGAATTTGTCATTTTTATCTTGCTACACCAACACGAATTATGTACATAAAATGTAAGAATTTGTCATTTTTATCTTGCTTTTTTGTTTTAAATTTTTGTTTATTTTATCTATTTTATTATTATTATTATTATTATTTTATTATTATTATTATTATTATTATTATATTCTACACCTGCGAACGCCTTCTTGGCA
>JASGXE010013895.1:0-13459 GCA_030068105.1 Sinentomon sp. SZTP_YWyxl | reverse complement strand
GCTGTTCGCTTGTCCAAGTCCAATTCTTAAACCATTTTTGGCGAAATCACTTTCCGTGAGATACACTTCTCCGAGAAAACGCAGGTCGAATTTTACGCAATATTCACTTTGCGAAAAAAAATGTCTGGGTCACACGCTTAGGTATATTTTTACCGTCGCGTCAAGAAGTTAGTTGAAGAATTAAGACTGAGTGATAAGCAATACATGCAAACCTTTCGGGTGTTCTTCGAAACTGTTGGAGAATGATGTGGGTGATTATGGAAACTGATTTACACCAATTGAATGGGCACTAACCAGAAGAGCAAACAACGTGACAGGCTTTCCGAAAAATTTTCCCTAACTCCTGGATCGGTAAAGGACTCGAAGCATTCGTAGTGTCATTTGGATTGTATTTCATCAGATTGTAGAGGATGTCGTCAAACTTTCCTTCTGCCTTTTCGCGTTCAAAGACCTTGTCGAAGACGTTCGCGATGGCGCTGGCTTCTTTGCGGTCATCGGTCAACACTGGGACCGTCGAGGTCGCAGCCGCCTCTATAAGTCTCAAAACGTTTTCCGCTACTTGCATTTGTAGGGCAGGATCGTCAATCTCAAATTCTTCCGACACGAGCTTTGCAATACTTCGCTCGATAGCTACGTTTAATAAGAACACATCAGAAGAGCGTATGTGAAATGCAAGTATCAGTACTAAAAAAGAGAAAGTGAGAGATATGAAGAAGAATATTTGGAGGTATGTATTGCACAAGGAAAGTATGAATGTGGTGCCAACACCAGGATTAGCCGCCATGTTAAACAGTGTTGCGAACATACGCTCTATTTCCTGACACATTACGTCGCGCGCAATCTCCAAGTGCAATATCGTCTGAGCACAGGAAAGGTAGAGTCGGCTATGGAATACCTGACCACATGAGAACTGTGTGTCTCATACACGACGGTCAGTACGTACAGCGGCGAGAAAATTAATTATGCCACATATGGTGGCTTTTCTCTCTCGAATTTTCGGGAAAATCTCAATCCAATCAAAATTGGTATTCCACCAATGATTTGACGCATATTTTTGTGAAAAAATCCGATTTATTGAATTTGAAATCAACACAATTCTCCCATTTTCTTTGAAAGGTCGAAAACCGGCACGTACTCATGGCACGAGTAATTTTCTCGCCACTGTTCCCATTGTAATGACTGGATTGTTATGATGTGCTATTTTTTCTCTCTTTCTTCTGTTTCCTAGGTGGGTGGGGAGGGTTATTCTTAACAGAAGGAGTTTGCTCCAGTGTGGAGTCACTGGAGTTATGCCCTATTTAAATCAACGATGTGTCCTCATGAGAGAGGAGGGAATAATTGGTTGGATTGATCTTGCCTAAATGATTATTTAACCAGATTCATTGGTTAAAGGACTTGGTGAAGAGATAGAGTCGACACCAGACTCACTCATCGTGGTGAGAAAAGTGTCGAGGGGGGTCCTCAGGAAGGGGGAGAGATCCTTCAACAGAAACGACCAACAATCTCTTCAATCAGAGTAATTGGTTAAAGGACTTGGTGAAGATGTATAGTTAATATCGGACTCATTGTGCAGAGAAGGGTCCTCAGGAAGTTGGAGAGATCCTATCTGGTCATTAATAAACTTACCAAACCGAGGGTACACAGACTGACTGTTGTGCGAGTTATACAGTTGAAGTGAGAAGGCAGCAACCCTGGAGGAACTTTTGGGAAAGTAAACCTCACCGGGGAAACCGCGAAAATGTTTCAACTGTTGTTTGAAGGAGATGAGCATTGTTTATTACCATGAAGTATGTTGAACTTTGAAGTATTATAAATTGTTATCTATTTTATTGATTTGATATTAAAATTAGGGCTTTCAAAGGTTGTTTAACTACAGTTGGTGGATCCATTATCTAGCTCAAGTGAATTGTAAAAAATAGAAGTGATAGGTTTGTGCTAAATTTGATCAGCTGAAGTGATCGGTCAACAAAGAGGAAATTCAGGATAAGGAGAATAAAAGAGGTTAGTCCTGCTTCACTATCACCTTAGAAGTCAGAGCATTTTAAAAACGAGTGGAAATCTTTTCGTTTACCTTTCAGTCTGGCAGGCACAGCATTCTGGAACAAGGCAGTTACTTTTCCGTCTGTAAACTGGAATGTTTCAAATTCGGCACCTGTATTCTCAGACCTATTAGACAATAACTTCCTGAATTCTGTTCCTTTCTTCCCCTTCAGAATCGTTTTCTGCTTTTCGGTGAATGGTTCTAGAAAGCAACCCATGTTGTCATTGATAGCGTCTGACACTAGTCGGTCGCTCCAGTAGAGCAAATGTCTTTCCAGGTCACCATCAGCGGGTGAATATTCTGCAAGAAATGCAAATTAAAACTAGATAGTATATGATAATCATATCTGCCGATACAAGCACGCATGTCGCGTTGCCTTGATGTTTCATCTCATAACAATTTCGATTCGTCGTAAACTAAATAAGCATTTGTCACATCACTGGTAACGCGAAAGCAACATCACGGGAAATGGGTGCAGCGTAAGTGCAAAAGCTCGAACGCACAGTTACGGGGAGTCCATAGTTATGGAGATTCTCGCCGATTAACTTGCGTCTGAGAAGCCGTCTGATTGCAATTCGGTTCATTATCCTCAGAAATTTTCTGATCGTCCGAAAAACGGGTGTGTGGGAGTTTCCCCCAATCATGACCTTTCTAGCTCCTGTTTAGACTATACCCAGAAATACGAGTTTTTGTTCTATTGTTTATTAACTCGTCCGAACAAAACATCAAATGCTATACCCACCTCCATCGAGAGGACATCCATTTAAAGACTTTTTTCGTGTGGTTAGCGATGAATTAATGGCAATGAAAGTTGGTAATTGAAATGAAAATTTGGAAAGAAATTTCTTCCTTAGTCCCATGCTTGAGGAAATGAAAGCATTTGTACTTGCTCATCCTGAAGCAAATATTCCAATGAAGTGGTGAAGTTTCAACCATCCACGATCCAGCATAAGGTATCCATCAAAGCATTTTATTACACAAAAATTGTCGAAACCAATCACCACAGAATTCAAACACAATTGTGGATGAAATGTGTTCAGGATTTATGAGGCACATATCCTTGGCCACGAGTTGAGGCACATATGAGGCACATATATGAGGCACATATATGAGGCACTATAGGCACATATATGAGGCACATATATGAGGCACATATATGAGGCACATATATGAGGCACATATGAGGCACATATATGTATGAGGCACATATATGAGGCACATCTTTTATCCCATCTCCTATTCCCATGCATATTTTGACGTAACGATCTCTGAGTGTTATAACACTCAGAGATGGTTTTGCCAAAATTATTTTCAAATTTATGAGGCAACGGACCGGGAAGTTGCACAATTTATCCGTCTGTATTGCGGTGGTATCTGCCGGCAAACCGATGGAACCATTAGCGACAATAAATTCCTCAGCGAGCCGATAGATGGAACATGTCTTCAGTTTCTTGTCACTCGGATGTTTTTGAGAGCTGATGCATTCATTTGGCATGGACGGTGGCATGCCATCTAGGATCTGGATTCCAAATCATGGGATACAAAGCCTAAAGACCAAACTTATAGGTGGCATCAAGAGTTACGGAAATAGTTTAGTAATTTCCCGACAGATGGCGCCGCTATCAATAATTCGAATGATCGTGGGAATTTCGTTTCAAACAAAGTGAATACAAAAGCTGTCGGAAACATTCTTTCTTGAGGCCAAAAGGAATAATATGTTCACCCATTCCTGGCATGTAGAGCCCATATTGTGACCCCTTTTGAGGAGGTCAGAAATTATGAACCAACAAATGAACAAATCCAGAAATTCCTCTAAAATAAATAAATTTAAATAAAATAAATAAATAAATAAATAAATAAATAAATAAAATAAAATACGAATCACGTTCACAAGGAAAATAAGACTGGTGTGGTGCTTCATACTGGCACCTTTGAGGAAGTCACCTGTTCCGAGAGAATGAGACCCTGGTCCGAAGAGAAAGACAAGCAAAAGAAAGAGGAGAGAGAGCGGGGAGACAAGACGGAGGCAGAGAAGCGAGCTTGGATCCCGTGGAAAATGAACTCGGGGAAAAAGAACCTCTCAGAAAATGAAAATCAAAGTCTAAGTGATCAAATCGCAATGTCTCGAGAACCACTCAACCGATTTGGATGAAATAAAGTGCAATGAACTCGGGAAATTCAGGCGGTTTCGGCTGTGACCAGTTGAAGAGAATCAGACGACAAGGAGGGGAAATAGTCACCAATTTTCTTCGATCTAAATACGTGGACCCTTTATTTTTGTCAAATTTTGTGAAAAATAGATTCCTCAATATTCTTTTTCAACAATCGTTTCTGCTCTGCCGCACGTTTGATCAAATAGACACTTGGATGGCACACGAGCAACACTTTTGGATCTTCGAATAGACCAAAACCCAAAAATGGTCAAACAAATGTCCAGATGACGCGATGAAGAGGAAATGAACCACACATTCAACGACAAGAGTCAAAATGATCAAATCGCAATATCTCGAGAACCACTCAACCGATTTGGATGAAATAAAGTGCAATGAACTTGGGAAGCTGAGGCGGATTCAGCTGTTACCATATGAAGAGAATCAGACCACAAGGAGAGGGAAATCGCCACTCGATTTCTCTGCTCTAAAACATGAAACCTTTACTTTTTATCAAATTTCGTGAAAAATAGATTCCTCAATATTGTTTTCAGCCACTCGTATCTACTCTTCCGCGCGTTTGATCAAATAGGCACTTGGAGGCCATACGGGCAACACTGTTGGGTCTTCGAATCGACCAAAACCCAAAAATGGTCAAAAATGTCCAGATGACGAGATTGATGTGACCGCAATTTTCCTGAGTGTTATACCACTCAGAGATGGCTTAAGGGTTCCGTCTTTTTTGTATACTCCACCTACCTTCCGAAACATTCAGTATTTGCGCCGATCTGCCGAGAAGGTCCACAAGTGCGTTGTACTGTTCATCTGTGGTGTTGATCCTGATGTTCTTCTGAAAATCCTCTCTGAGTTTTTTGAGTTTATTAGATCTCTCCGTCTCTTTATCTGATTCCTTTTCGTAAAGAAGGTTGGCTAACAACATATCCTCCCATACGATGTGATCGTATGCTTCGAAAAGTTCAGACTTATCGACACCGTACTTATCGCCAACTGCGTGCCATGCAACAAAATTGAATAAATATTTCCGATGGAGTAGGATCAACTGCATGATGTGACACATGTTCTGGTCAGCGTAAGTTTAATCTCAGAAAAAGTCACATCTTATTCACGACCCAATCGGATCAACTGCATGATGTGACACATGATCCTGGTCAGCATAAGCTTAATCTCAGAAATAATCACATCTTATTCACGACCCAATCGGATCAACTGCATGATGTGACACTTGATCTTGGACTCAGCGTAAAGTTTAATCTCATACAAATCGCATCTTATTCAAGAACCAATCGGTTTCATGCGAAATCAATGAAAAGGCGCAATCCACTCTGGACGACATCAGACGTATAGAAAACTAATTCCTATTCAGAACACATGCTAATCACGATTTAAGTTGTTGTAAAAATCCTCTGCAAGTTTTATCTACATACATGCCCATGATCTCATTCCGTAAGCTGTAGGTCTCTGGTAAAAAGTTTTTATTTCATACCTAAGCCCATCACGCAATCAACGAAATTTAATTTTTGGACGCTTGTTTTGTAAACAGAAGTGTGGCTACATGGGACACAAATTCCTACGGAAGCATTCATAAGATGCATGATTGATTATTCATTCAGTATTTCGCATATCCAGTGGCGGTGTTCTAAGCACACTAGAGACCATCTTAAGTCAATGGGCATTGAAGGATGGGTGAATGTGCCACAGATAGATACATGTATCAATGGATTGAAAACAGAAGCTCAGGTAAACTCAACAAATTGTTGCCGGCTATGTTTTAGGTAAAGTTTGTTCGTTTAAAATCCCTATACTGACAGAAAATAATTTGAAATGCCCATATGCGCATTTCACGTTGTGATGGGCACTAGCCCAGGTAGAACGGTACGCAATGTCAGATATTGCTGCTGATTCTGTTAAAAATACGGACTCAGGGCACAAGTTGGGTCACAAGATTTCGTTGATGCTTTGACATCTAACCTAGCCTAAGCAACTCGCCACGTCATATAAGTGAACATTCCAATGTCTGCAGTGACGCACAACAACACAAAAGGCCAGTGAGGAAAAGTAGGTGAAAAGTTAGGAATGAAAGGACTGGCGTTCTGGCGAAAGGTTGACCACCACAGAGAAAGATAATTCTCGAATTCGGAACTAGTGCCATCTTTTTCAGAAATAATGGACGGTTTATTTGCGAATAAGGACAGAATTGACTTACCCTCATCAAACGTTTTTAGGAGATTCACGAAGGAATCGAAATCCCTCGAAAATTCAGGGCTGCTGCTTATATTTGCCTGCCGAACCTGGTTCTTCAATTCCGGGAATACGTCCTCCGTAAAACTATCTGCCCCATCCGATAACAGGATATTAACTGTTTCCCGTATGCTGGGAAGCCTGTAATCTTTAACCGCCTCTCCGCCTAACCCTGGAAATTAGAGTTTCAAACGTTTTGAAGAAAACCGTAGCTATATTCGACAGAGATGAAATTACTCATGTGTGAACGCAAATGCAAAGTGAATTAGTAATGTCGAAAATACTTGATAAGAACGTATGTTTGCTACACAATGAATGGAATTACCAAAATGCGACCCGACCGCTGATTCGAGCTTGCATTGCCTTTGGCAATTTACTTTTGTACAATTGCTTACACTATTTGATTGTTTGAAAGACTTTGAAAGGTGTGTCAAAATCAGTGCTGATTGGTCATGCCAAGGCAGGTTGGGCATTTTCATCGCTTCCCTTGAAGTAAGAGATCATGAGACCCGCCACTGCCAATGCAGTTAACGGCCCTTTGTTGTTTTTTTTTTGTTTTGTTTTTTTTTTTGTTTTTTTTTTTGTTTTTTTTTTTTGTAGCAGGGACTACGATGGTTTGGAAATGTATCACAATGCTTCATGCATCAATCGTCCTCGTGGGAAACACGGAAATGTGATGAAATCATCTAAGAAAGGCCAAAGAAAGTTGTTGAATTGAAACTGTCATTCTCTGTCTCGTCTGAGCGTGTTGATGGCGAACGCCTTCTCGCCGCGGGCCATGAATAAGCCTCTATTTCACTCAGCTAACGGGATTTGTTTGTTGTTTCTGCTGCGGCTGGTGGTCTCATCAACTTTCTCAGGTACTCCAATTAATTTTTAATTCCCGTTTGTCAGAATTTGGAGGAAACTTCAGATCGAATTTTGAGAGAGTGCAGAAAGAAAGCTTTTTGGCCATCAGACTCAGTCAGCCAAAATTCTCCCATGTTTAAGAACGTGACCGAGAGTGTATCAATTTCAAATCTTTTGATTTGTCATCATCAGAGATACGAACATTTCTTCCAAGGTCATTGACACCCATATTGCATTCGTTTGCTTCTCAGTTACTGCGCAAAAATCGCAATATATCTCATTTTGGATGCCACCTACTACCTGATTCGGAAGAACGTTTAATCATATACGGAACCTATCAAAAGTCCTCGAACATAGGCGATATTTTAAAGTACTGGTTACACAGGGACCACTTAATTTCAACAGGCCTTGATGCAACTTCACGCCTCACACGAGTGTCATGATATTTTGCGACGCATGCTGCCATTGATTCTCGAAGACATTTGACGAGTAGTGATGTATATCTGCGATGCTTTGAGATGGTCTGATATGATTTGCGTTGCTTTGTATAGCTTTTCGTCGCTTTTAGAAACTCAGTGGGCATATACCAAACCGCAACTGTTCCAGCAAAAGTGTCAAGCAGCGTCAACTTGTAAATCTGTATCGAAATCATAGATAAACCTGCAAACGTACGATTCAAGACTGCCTCTAAAACAGCATCCACGCTCTCTTCATGCGTCGGATTACCAGGAGGGGTGGCGGTGCTCTCTGCAATGCCATCGGTCTCATTCAAAACGGTGTCATCGACTGACCTGACCACTGATGGTGAACTTCTGTTTTCCGTTGATCTGAAAGTCTCTTCAAAATGGCGACCTGGGAAGAAAGAAACGACAGTAGTCGTCAGAAGACAATCGTTTCCTGTTTAGTATTCCTGCCATCAGATTACACAACATTTAGGAATTCAACAGTAAAATCAGACACCTAATGTACCTGATGTACTTAATGTACCTAATGTACCAAATGTAACTAATGTACCTAATGTACCTGATGTACCTAATGTACCTAATGTACCTAATGTACCTCATGTACCTCATGTACCTGATGCACCTAATGTACCAAATGTACCAAACGTACCTAACGTACCTAATGTACCTAATGTACTCATTCTACCTAATGTATCTAATGCACCTAATGTACCCAATGTAACCTAATGTACCTGATGTAACCTAATGTACCTAATGTACCTAATGTACCTAATGTACCTAATGTACTTTATGTGCCTATTGTAACCTAATGTAGCCTAATGTACCTAATGTACCTAATGTACCTAATGTACCTAATGTACTTAATGTACCTAATGTACCTAATGTACCTAATGTACCTAATGTACCTAATGTAGCCTAATGTACCTAATGTACCTAATGTACCTAATGTAGCCTAATGTACCTAATGTACCTAATGTACCTAATGTACCTAATGTACCTAATGTACCTAATGTACCTAATGTACCTAATGTACCTAATGTACCTAATGTACCTAATGTACCTAATGTACCTGATGTACTTAATGTACTTATTGTACCAAATGTACCTAATGCACCTACCCTGCAGTCTTTCGAAATTATTGATGCTTGAGAAGACATCAAGAATTTTCTCTACAGCTCTCAGTCCAAGTTGGTCTGCATTGCTGAAATCTCGCCTCAGGACTATCTGGTTATCGTCGCCATACAACAGGTCCGGCTCTTTCTTCTGATTGATTGACCCCTGATCGTCAGCTGCATCGTCACTCCATATTCTTCTCGCTGTTTGGTCATCCCCAATGCAGAGAAATTTCTCAATTTGCTCGTCATCCCGAATGTCTTTCATTAACTTCAATCTTCCGAGAAAGGATGTAATCATATCGCTGTGGTGGTACTCTGCGATTGATTTCCAATCTCGCATGTTATTGATTGCATCACCAAGTCGTGAGTTCAGCAGGGCGTCTCCGGATAGGAATTTCTCCGCGAAATCCGCCAGGAGATTTGGTGCTAAAATCAAGGAAAGATAGGTGAAAAATTCAACCGAGCGAAAACTGCTGATACGTAGGTCAGTGTTTAATAAATAAGCATCACCCTGTACTTCGGAAACCATTTGAAGCACGGATAAGCTGAGCCCAAAAATAAATTCTACATGTAAATACCTTTCAGAAAATAAGTTTGCCGTTGCTATCGGTATGTGTTGCTCGAGAAGTTGTGAGTGTTTGGAATCGGTTCCTTCGAGACTGTGACTGTGAATCATGGAAATCTCTAAGGAAGGTGTGAGATCAAGCATTTTCATTCGTTTTTAACTTGGTGAAAGTCTCCCCCAAATCTATGTTGATTTGGTGGCAGTATTTGGTGACAATGCATGTTCATGTGTCACAGTTGGCAAAAATGTGAGAACCACGGTGAAAATGCTTGAAGCGTAACTTGGAATGTCTAACAACAGCATATTAACGATACTCAATGAACGACTTTGTCTCAGGAAGATCTGCGCGAGATGGATCCTCGCAAACAGAAGAGCAAAAAGCTCAGCGTGTTCAAGTCAGCAAGGAACTGCTCAAACTGTTCGGCCCATAAAACGGTCGACGGAGATCGCTACTTGCTGTGATGAAACATGGATGTACTTTTATGGGATGCCTAAATAAGCTGGTAACAGGGTTCATGTGGTTCATGGCTATTTCTTTCCTCTTGTGAAATCTAAGCTTGCTTGAACGCAATTCTCAAGAGTGCATGACCTGGCAAAAGAGCTGAATTCAGTGTTGATGAGTATACCAGCTTCAGAATGTCGTGGCGGACTCTACGATTGGAGTAAATGATTGCAAATTTGCATATACGTACACGTAGGAGAAGGATACTTCTAAGGAATGTTAAGGAAAAAAACTTTTGTGTCAAGGGGTTTAGAAGATACATCGTGATGCTTATTTATCAAACACTGACCTACGTATATACAAGGGTCGCGGGTATCCCTTAAAGGGATTTTTATTTCTACTGCAAAAAAAACGGTTTTTATAACACCTCATCTACGTGGATGAGGTTCGATATCTGCTGTCCCATTTAGGAATTTTTATTTCTACCGCAGGTAAATCCGTCGCGTTGGCGTTTCCACAAAATTATGGATGAATGCTCATGTATTGTCAACAAAATCCATTCTGTGCAAAAATGAACAACACGAAATCCCCGTCGTGACCACATCTTGGGGTGATTTACAGGACCACTGCTGGAAGCACCTCAAGACCTACCCTACCCTTGCATGCCCCATGGCATTTCGAAGGCCAGAGATGTGCTCCAGACAGACGGAAGGGGCATATTTACAAGGGCAAGTGGGCACGAACAGCAGTTCAGGCATTTTCAAGTGAGTTCAAAAAACTTGCGGCCGTATTTGTGCTATAAATTAGTTACACAAATTGGTGTTATTTAGTTACACAAATTAGTGTTACACATCGGTGTTAAAGTTGCGGCAACACAGTTTTAGTCTACAAGGCGCAAAATTCACATTTTTAAATCAGTCAGATCATGTTGAAGATTTAAAAAAATTAACAATGACAAGAATTAATAATTAAATTTTTTGAATTATTTTTTATTATTTCCTTCAATATTTTTTATTTTAGTTTTAAGGAAAAAATAACAATGGCGTAAATTTTTCTTTTCATTATCAATGACGATGCTTGGAAATTACAGTAAATCGCTCTACTTACCATTGAATTCAAAGTATTTGCTGCCTCTGACAAACACTGGAAGCTCTAACAAACTCCTTATATCCTCTGGTCTTAACGATTCTTCTGAATCTTCACTCGCTCGCCGTTTAGCGCTCAGTCTCTTTATGATTGAAAGGCCTGCTGGTTTGGTTGATGTAGTGGCATTCAGCGGATTCAGCGTCGTATCCCAGCTCGCGATTTGATTTACGAGGTTCTTTCTCTCTGTCAGTGTCGGGAAAAGTTCACGAAATGGCCTGGCGTTGTTGTTGATCGCCGGAAGAACTCCGTTTTCTGGAATTGTTTTCTGCATAAGCATTCTAACAATTTGATCAAATTTGTCAAATTGAGACCCTAAGTTCAACTTGATAGCTTGCTGCTTCCATTGAGCAGCGTTGTTGATCATCTCTCCGAGCTGTCGATTTCGCTTGGCTAATCCTCTCCCAATGAGATCCTTGGTATCCCATACTCTGACTCTCGGGTGGCTCAGATGCCCGTTCACAGGATTGGACATCACCCAAAACATGGCATGGATTGTGATCAACGAAATTGCAATCGTTGATGGATTCTTCCACCAGACGTAGTTATGGGGCTTAGAGAATCTTGTTGTCCACAAACAATTTTTCCAAGGTTCATCTGCACATTCGATATTGTAATGGATCGTACGACGTGGTAAGCAATCTGGCGGTAATCCATTTGCGTTGAAATGTTTTCTACCTATTACGCTCTTCGATTTCAGTTCCTTCGCATCTGTAAGCTTCACCAAAGGCGATTGACTCCGTCCCTTTATCCGTTCGGGTGCTGATTCCTTCAACTCCTTGGCTTCCATTTCTGCCTGTGATCTCCTCCTTTCAACATCCGATTTTAAATTTCCCCAATTGGTAGCTTCACCCATACAATTTTCACTTCCATCCATGAAATCCTTCAACGCAGGATTTTCCACTTCCATCGTGTGAACTGCAGCCCGTTTATGGCAGTTAATGAGCTCCAAATGATCCTCAGCAATCCAGACGATTACGGGATTATTTAGCCGTCGGTAAATTTCTGTTTGAATCATTCGGGCGAGACTCTCTTCCATACCATCCGAACCTGAAGCCGATCGTTTCAAGTAAACAAAATTAATTGCGGACTGCTCACGGCAATCCAGGACCTTAAAGATGGGAATTTGTCTCCAACCCGCTTCTTCTTCCAAGATCTCCCAGAAAGCAGCTTGTTCTACATCCGTTTGACGCTCTTCCGAGGTCTCATCGCTATCCACTCTTTTCCTCTCTATTCCTGCGTCTGATTCCCGTTGTTTTCCTTCATTGATTGTCATGAAAGGCACTTGCTTACCAATTTTGACCTTCTCCTGCGGCAAATACTCGTGTTTCCTGTTAGAGGGATTTCCTGAAGTGAGTTTCCTTCCGCCAGCCGACACCTGTGGATGAATTTGGTTCTTCTCCATGTCCGTAATCCGGTCCGATTGCTTTGCTCTTAAAAATCTATCTGCACCTATCACCTTACCTCTCTGCCCACCTTGATCCGTGTCCTCATCCGAAGACAACTTACTCAAGAAGAGTTGAATACCCGGCTCTTCCTCCTTTTCACTCTGCTCGTCCGGTTCATTCCCCGCGCTAATCTTCACAGGATCAAGTTCCTTCGGTTTCATGATGACATCCCAGTGATCTGGTAAAGCGTCCACTTTAATCCCGTTCACCACCACCTGACCTCCCTGCCCACCTTCATCCATGTCCTCATCCGAAGACAACTTACTCAAGAAGAGTTGAACACCCGGCTCTTCCTCCTTTTCACACTGCTCGTCCGGTTCATTCCCCGCGCTAACCTTCACCGGATCAAGTTCCTTCGGTTTCATGATGACATCCCAGTGATCTGGTAAAGCGTCCACTTTAATCCCGTTCACCACCACCTGACCTCCCTGCCCACCTTCATCCATGTCCTCATCCGAAGACAACTTACTCAAGAAGAGTTGAACACCCGGCTCTTCCTCCTTTTCACTCTGCTCGTCCGGTTCATTCCCCGCGCTAATCCTCACCGGATCAAGTTCCTTCGGTTTCATGATGACATCCCAGTGATCTGGTAAAGCGTCCACTTTAATCCCGTTCACCACCACCTGACCACCCTGCCCACCTTCATCCATGTTCTCATCCGAAGACAACTTGCTCAAAAAGAGTTGAATACCCGGCTCTTCCTCTTTTTCACTCTGCTCGTCCGGTTCATTCCCTGCGCTAATCTTCACCGGATCAAGTTCCTTCGGTTTCATGATGACATCCGAGAGATCTGGCAAAGCATCCACTTTAATCCCGTTCACCACCACCTGACCTCCCTTCCCACCTTGATCCGTGTCCTCATCCGAAGACAACTTACTCAAGAAGAGTTGAATACCCGGCTCTTCCTCCTTTTCACTCTGCTCGTCCGGTTCATTCCCCGCGCTAATCTTCACCGGATCAAGTTCCTTCGGTTTCATGATGAC
>JASGXE010013894.1:0-12000 GCA_030068105.1 Sinentomon sp. SZTP_YWyxl | reverse complement strand
AAAAGCTGAGTTCAGTCGATATTGTGTCGTAAAACCGCCCCTTCATAGGCACACACCACATCTTGAGTTAAAGGCAGGTGGAGATGATCGTCCAAAAATCATGACGTAACAACTTCTGCCGCACCATCAAAGTCTTCAATTTTCAAACTGTCCACATCGGTTTCATTTTCAATGCCAGCATTCAACATGTTCAAGGTCACCTCCTGCCCTGACTTCCCCAACATTCCGGAGATGCTGTCTTGTCGGGGTGCTGGTGGTGGTAGTGGCACCGGTACTTGGCTGTCATTTGAAACAGCAGTTGTTGCAGGTAAAGGTGCACTTGTCTGGCGAAAGATGAAAGAAAAGAGAAATTGCTTATTGTATGGCCTTGAGAAATTGCTGGCCTTGTATGATGGTAATGGTGATGACATAACGAAAGTTGTTTCAGATATTGTCCTAACAACGAGGGGTAATTAAAATTGTGTCTCCAAAAGGCAATGTCGACCATTTTTCAAAGCAGAGTTCCAGCAACCTTGTATGATTTTTGAGACTGTAAAATTTCGGATGAATGGGTCTCGAGTAAGCTGTACAGACTGCTGAGACTTAAGTAAGCAAAAAAAGAACTTGATGTGCAGAGTTGCTCGGTTCCTGCAAGATTGATGGTTCTGACAAGGTTTTCCTATTTTCTTTTCAGTCTGCAATAATTCGCCTTTGTCGGTAAATGAGTTTTGCAAGTTGGCCCAGTGTTTCGTTGCCTTTCACCCGATGTAAGGGATTTTTTAGCCATTCAAATTCCAATGGGAACCTGAATCAGCCTCCTTGATAGAAAGATACAGGCGTTTGAACATGTTTCCCTTCGTTACTGTATCGAAAACGCATGGTTGTTCCGAAATAGGGTCGGGCAATTTCAATTGTTCATTCAGATGTCTCTCCCAGAATACACCCCAAAAATTCAGGCCATTTTTAAAGGTCTTCATAGGACTCATGCACACCTCAAGGGTGTTTTTCAAAACCCCAACGAAATGAGCACACGACTCTCAGATTCCGAGGACCATGGTCGTCAATGAGAGTCCATAATCGTACAAAACCAAGAAAATGGGAATACCTGGATTCCCATGCATTGTGCTACTTTTGACCTTTTCAAAAAATTCGAAGAATAATGTGGCAGGAAATCAATTTCTCCGGGCCAACTGCAGTCCATTCCAAACTTGATGTCCTCCGGATTTCAAAATGAAACGTCGCATAATGAAGCCAGGGAAGTCCAAAAACCTGCTCAATTTTCTGAAATTTTCCGACGCATTTGTTTCAACTTTTTCTGGAACCAACTACGGAATTTGGGCCTCAGAAACGGAAGGCCAAACAAGAAAATCAGTTTTCCATCCGGGATCAATGACAATCGCTTGGCAAATCGGGGAGAAAGGGCATTTTGAAATTGAAATTGTACCTTCAATCATCTGATCGGTGCATTTCATACTAAAATCTATGGTAAACACTACGTATATCGGACCAAGGAAGCACATTCTACTGGTTCTGATACAATGATGTTTAATGACCGAGCCTAGTATGATATGGCGCTGTTGAGTTGTCCGTCCAAGCCGGGTGATAATCGTGTCAGCATTCACGCGAAATTCTGGTGGAATGCGTTTTACGTTCTCGAAAAATCGAAATAATTTTTTTTTTTGAAAAAGAAAATTTTTGACAAAAAAAAATTTTGATTTTTTTTTCAAAAAAAAAAAATTTGAAAAAAAAAATTATGCTTTTGATACCCCGCTTCCTCCCATCATTTATCATCAACACGGAGTTCATTCAACCCGCAGAGGACATCAAGTTTGGAATGGACTGTGCTTGTGGAAATCAACAAATTAGAGGATGAAATCAGTCCTCTTTATGAGATCGCTGAGTTCATCGATGACTGTAAGCGTAAATTTGCAGGATTTTGCACAAAATGAATTTTGTCGATTTTTGGAAGGACACTCAATGTGCATCGGTCCTTTTCAATTTTTGGAGCCAACTTGCAAAATTCCGACCTTTGGTAAATATTAGCGTTCGTCGGTGGTCCCCTTTGTGGTACAATGTGCCGCAAGTCAAAGCAGTCATATTTTGAATAGGTAACTATTGATAATGGTTCCTGTGTGGTTGGTTCCTACCAAGTTGTTTCAGTGAAAGACAGTTCACATCATGGGAAGAACAGTTTCGGTAATGGACTCGCTGATGGCCTCCAACAGCAACATTGGTTTGGTTCGGTGAGGTAAGCTTGGGTTACGTTTTTGGTTTAGGAAATGATTACAGCATCATTGGATAGGTTGGGTGAGTTAAGCTTGCATTAAATTTCGTTGGTTTTAACATAAACAAACCTAAGCTGACCCAGAATGCAGTTATAGGGCATGCGGTGTTCATGCCTGCTTGGTAGGTTTAACATATTTAAATGTGGCACTGCATCTGAGATGGGCCCATATTGTCGATGAGGGCTTTGAAGTGTAAAGCTTAAGAGCTTAAATATATGAAGTTGATGTCAGCATTTCTGCTTCTTTTAGCACACAAAAGGGACCTTTATTCTTTGAAAATGGCAGTTTTTCTTCTTTATCATAGGTACTGCCCCAGCGAAGCAAAGTAGGTTCTGCCAAAGTTACAAATAATTCTGAATTTGTAACTTTGGCAGTGGTGCCAGCTTCAAAACAAAAATGCCAGCTCACCTGAGCTTTCATTGCATTAAAAAATGCAAACTCTGATGCTGTAATTACCATTACCATGTCCATCCAAGAAACCGGAATCCAAGAACCGGGATACCACGTTGGCAGTACCTACTTTGCTTCACTGGGGCAATATGATAAAGAAGGAAAACCGCCATTTTCAAAAGATAAAGGTCCCTTTTGTGTGCTAAGAGAAGCATAAATGCTGACATGACAACTTCGCACTTTTAAGCTCAAAAACGTGAATAAACAATATGCGCCCTTCTCAGAGAAGTTCCACAAAACGAACATCTACCAGTGTTCAAAACACAAAACTTGGTTTTAGCATGGGTTTCACGATCAACTAATGAGTATTGAGTTCTATTCAAACTGAAAATCGTTATGATAACCATGTTCAAATTCTTGCTCCAAATCGGGCGGATGCCTACCCAGGTACCTATACGCAGATAAGGTCACAACACAAAAAAGAAAAAAAAATGCGAACCCGAGTGAGCTTCCAAATTTATAACATCACAGCCATGTTTCCCAAATCAAACAAGATAGCTAACCTGTTCAGAAGGTTTAGATCGTGGTGCGACAACAGCACCGGCAAAACTCCTCTGTCCTGCTGTGATACCACTATCCTCATATGCCTTCTTTTTCAAAGCTAATTTGATCTGTGAGCTGAAAGAATGACACAAAATGGGAAAACAGTTGGATAAGTGCCCAATCAAAAATGGGATATGCAGAAGTTGGGCTGGCTCACAGAATCTTGACCCTCAATATCAATCAAACCAGAATCTTGCACTGGTGTTGGGGCTCACAGAATCTTGAGTCTTGACCCTCAATATCAATCAAACCAGAATCTTACCTTGGTGTTGGGGTTCACAGAATCTTGACCCTCAATATCAATCAAACCAGAATCTTGCATTGGTGTTGGGTCTACAGAACAGTCCACTCAGCTGCTGTATATGGCCGGACGTGATTTTGCATACACAGAGAATAGAAAAGGCCATCGAAAATGTCTCAGGTCATGTGAAATTGTCCAAAAATGAGCATCGAGTGAGCCTCAACGCGCCAAGGCAAAACAAGGTTGGTTGGGGATTGCAGCATCCCCAGGTGGGGGTTCTAAAAAGTCAATCTTGGCTTTTCGTAAGCCTTCACTAAATGACTATGCCTAAATCACATAAAAGATGCTTGAACAGGTCACAAGCAACCGCAATAAACCAGAGGGCAGGTCACAAGCAACCAGAACCGCAGAGGTAAAAAAGCAGCACTTTTCTGTTTTTTGTTTGCTCTCAAAATCTGCACTTTTTAGAAATCAAAATCTGTGCTAGTAAGGCATTGTGGCAAATATGTGTTGGCCTACCCAAACTTTTAGGATTTTCCCACGGTTTTCTTCTTTCATGGGCAGAATCTTCCATGAGATGGAAGATTATACGAGAATCTTCCATGAGATGGAAGATTATACGAGAATCTTCCATCAATCTTCCATGAGATGGAAGATTATACGAGAATCTTCCATGCGATTGAAGATTCCACGAGAATCTTTCATGAGATGGAAGATTCCACGAGAATCTTCCATGATATGGAAGATTCCATGAGAATCTTCCAGATTTTGAAACAATCTTTGGAGAACATTCTTGGGCAACCGTATTTCAAACACAGTTTAGACAACTGTTCAAAGGACAGACCAGGTTGTGGAATGAGCACTGTTCCCTGGCTGTCTGTAAATGTAATTATTTACGGAGTTCTTCAAAACAAGACAAGCATTCTCACTTACACTGTTCTATTCTTAACACGCTCACTGATTTCCGAAATATCCTCAGCAAATTTCGTGATGCACTTGTGTAACTGATCAATTTCCTCTGGAGACCACTTGGCGCTGAAAAGAATAGAACATGGAAGCAGAATGCTGCAATCATTTTTTGTTGTGTTTAAAAGATATTTTATTTTCATGCATGAAATGGAACGAACAGTTGATGCAAAATGATTGCACACAACAGAAAGCAGGCAAAGTTGGAAAACTCAGTCTATAAACTCTACTCCTGAAATACCCACACTGTGCCTGGTGCCAGTCTCGATATTCTGTCCAAAATCAAGAAATGTTGCCAGTCCCACTTGGTTGGCAATTTCCTTTGCTTCAATTTTCAAAGGAAGTTTCTCTCCATTGGCAGAAAATCTTTCATTTAGAAAATGAAGGAAACTGCAGTAAAATGACGTCTAGTCGCATCCAGGCCAAACACAGCACATTGTTTACTGTCGGTATTTTGTTTTAAATGGACCAAACAGGCTTGCATGATATGAACGAAGTTGTTGGCCTGACTGGCAAGTTCATTTCCCTGCTCTGCATGTGAATCATCCCACTAAAGCTTAAACACAGCAGTCATCACTTTGCAAATCGACAGAAACAAAATAGTAGGTAGGTCTGGTAGGTGCCTAAAAAAGGCTGCAAATTGATAGAAGGAAACAGATATGTACATCCTTATACAATCGAGGATTCTCTATTGCATGCAGAAAATGCACCAGTCCCAGCCACAATCAGCAGGCCTATCCCATTGCTGGGTACAGAACCGTGGGAAGTTCAAGTCAGGTAACCGAAAAGTTGTGCAGGTTCAAATTTTTTGCCCTGTTGCCCTCCAGCTTCCAGAAACAGTGGGGCAGGAAGGGGCAAAGATCTGCTCATCTCCTCGGAACCAGCTTGCAATAACACGTGTTGGCCAACCTGGATGGTAAATCCGCTGATTGATGAAGTTGCATAGTCAGTTCTCCCAGATTAGCGAAAGCAGCTCCTGCTGCGGTGAAGATTTCTCCAACCTAAAAATGAGAGCAAAACAAAAAGTCACAAACAAAAAAATGAGAGCAAAACAAAAAAGGCAAAACAAAAAGACCTTCAAAATGTATCTGAAGGTCTTCTGGGTAGGTATGAAACCCTCAATACCAAGGTATATTCCCAATATGTCTTCCAAAAAATCCACCTCTCAATATGGCAAAACACATGGTTGACCGTGGAAGGCCAGTTTAATGCTGGCTGTTGTGTTTGCCAACCACTAAATGGTAGAATGCCGATACTATACTGACATCTTTAAAGTTTTGGCATCAAAATTTATGACTGCTGGATGCACAGTTGCATTTTTCCCCAATTGCACCCAACCTCAAGGGCACAAAATGAGCAGAAAAAGCTAAAGGTTCACGTGGTTTGGCGGTTATGCGAGCGGAAACCCTGACCTTAGCAGCAAAGAGCAAAAAGTTTCAGTGGAGACTCTGGTTTGGAGAACATCTGCTTGTGGATTTTGTTCCGAGTCTCGATAACATGTGGAATAAAAGATTGAGCCCCACATTTTTCCTGACCTGAACATTGCCAAGAACATCACGCACAACAAGACGTCTCTTATGGTGCTTATTGTGAGGACATAATTAAAGACATTATTATTCAATGGCAATTGGTGAGATGTTCTAGGATTTGCAAGCAAACAAGAAGAGGTTCAAAATATTCTGCCAGAATTAAGGTTTGCATTGTTTTTTTCAGTCATGTAGCCTATGCCTAAATTTCATGCTGCATGTCGGATCAGGCTAAAAGTTCTGCACTCCAGGGCAGGAAACTATCTTTTGCAGCACCTGTATGCACAGGATGCCCATCGGCTTTCCTGTGACATATTCGCTTTGTTGCAACTTACCTTGCTTGGAGAATTCATGATAATGAAGATCTTCCTTTGACTTAATTTAATCAGAATGATTCTTGTGCTTCCAAGATCCTGCAAGAAACAGGCAGATCCAATTCAACATCACAAGCTCCTTTTGTTGAATACCTAATAATTGTTCTGAACAAATGTCTGTGCTGAAAATCAAATGAAAATAATTAGGTATGCACTCGTAGCCTGCCTATCACTCCAATAGAATTTCAAGGAGTATCCTATAGGTAGGGCCCTACTTGCAAAAAATACAAAAGCAACCATTGTTGTACACAATGCTCAATATGTGTCGGCCTGTTTCTCTTTAAATTCTGGTAAGGTCTTGATGTTTGAGACTTTTTTTGCCTGTGGGAAGGTTTAAAGCATTCAGCATTTAAGGTGTTCCTGTTGACAAGGTGGTCCTGTTGACAAGGTGGTCCTCTGTGCAGCAAATTGGATTCTTTTTGGACGGACACAAATCACTTCTTCCATTTGTTGGCAACAAAGCTGCTTTAGTAGATAGACCTAGTCCTACTTGTTTTTTTGTCTTTTGACAAGGGAAATGCCCCATGATCTGTCGATGGAAATTGCCATTCATCCCCTGCACGCAATGCAACAAAAAAGATAGATTACCTGCAGTGCCAATAATGCTTTTTGGCGACAGATGGAAATGAGTCCAAAACTGGCCCCACTGCAGGCGAGCCTTTGAAAATGTGTGGACTACCCACTGATTTGGGCCACCACCACATCTGTGAGCAAAGCTTCGAAACTGCAGGGATCTGCTTGTGAAAATTGTGCCGCAACCAGGATTCAAACCGAAGTACATGGACCCCTTGAACTGCTGATGTCTAACTGCATGTCTAGCTAGGCCCTACTGATGTCTAACTGCATGCCAGACAAATGTGACACAAACATAACTTGAAATTTCGACTCCTTGTTTCAGTGTCTGAAGTCCATTGCTGCACCGATGGGATGTGTGATACGATACAAACAGGTCCCTGCTGCCATTAGTGCCATCTCTGCACATAATTATTGACAGAATCTAAAATGACAGGTTGAAAATCCGATGACAGTTCCAAAGTACTGACTACCACTGCTTCCTCCGCATCCTCCTCTTCAGTCCCAACGAGCTTCCTCCGCTTCATAGATGACGCGGCGGAGCGAAACATGATGCGGCGTCATTGTTTGACTTTCTATTTTCATTCTTTTATTTTATTTATTTTTTGTTTTCTTATCAAATGTTTGTCTAATTAGGTGTCAATGTCATTCGTGTATTTTAGGCAATAATCGTAAAAGGCAAAAAACACAGCCAATACCAATAGTCCTAATGTTTCTCTCGTATGTGCCTGCTGAGATTGGACTTGAAACCGAAATCCAAGCCGCAAACAAACCTCACACATTTGTCTGATAAGCTCATTCGAGTGCAGCTCACGGTGCCTCTTCAGGTCGTACAGCATTGCAAACGACAGCTGGCAATTCAAACAAATGTGGTTCTTCACATCAGAATGTATTCGTACCCGCTTTCGGTGTTTCGTCAGATTGTCACGCCTGGAAAAAGATTTCTGACAGGCATGTTTTCCTTTGCCTCCTCCATCAGCCTGCCTTTAGGCATCCTCTCCATCATCATCATCTTGAACAACCTCATTCGGTACACCCTCTTCTGGGATTCCTGCACCTTGGATGACATCGCCTTGGAGAACCTCGTCCTGAATAAGCTCTGCTTGGACATCTCCCGTCGGACTGCTGGCCGCTTATTCAATATAATCATTAATATCCGATAAAATCGGTTATAATCATTTGACCTTTAATCATAGTTACACCTTTGTTGATCCCCAAATGTATGCAAATGTACGCAACAGATCGAAAGGATCTGATGGCGAGAGGACAAGAAGCACCTAGTTCGGGGAAGCAGCAGACCAGAGGGAATGGCAAACCGTCTGTGTGAATATCTCTGGCACCGAGAAGTGAATTTGGAGAAAAAGGACCTGTTCATCAAAATTATTTTCGACATAAAAGCACTTCACCTCTCGTGATCAAAAAAGACAAAAAAAAAAGACAAAAAAACAAAGAGTAAAACAAAAAATAAACAAAGCAAAAGAACGAAAATAAAAGTCAAACAATGACGCCTCATCATGTTTCACTCCGCCGCATCATCTGGGTAGGTAGGTACCTATGAAGCGGAGGAAGCGGCATTGGGACGGAAGCGGAGGAAGGGTGGTCCCTGAAAACCGGACAGCCGGACAGGACTGCCAGACAGGCAGAAAGGACCGCCGGACCGACCCGGACAGGTTAGGTTAGATTAGGTTAGGATAGACTATCCTAACCTAATCTAACCTAACCTAACCCGTCCGGGTCGGTCCTGTCTGGCAGTCCTGTCCGGTTTTCAGGGACCACCCGGAGGAAGCGGTGGTAGTCAGTACCTTGGAACTGTTACCGAAAATCCTTATTATTACACCCCTGCTGCCATCTTCGAGCGAACCTTTAGACTTCCAGAGCTGATCTCACAATAGAGCGAAAATAGCTTGTTGACATGGGGCGATGTTACTTCAAAAGTTGGTTCAAATAAAATGAGGTGGCATGAACTGCTTCTTTTCCAGATTTTTGAGTGAATGTTTCTCCATGCCAGGTTGACGTCCAAACATCGACATACACTTGCACGTCTATCTATGCGCATAATTGTGAGCTTGAGCCGGGTAATGACCTTGCCATTCCAGATTTTGTGCATCAATGGAGAGTAATGCAATTCGGATGGCAAAACCTAACCTAAGGAGGACATGCTGGCTGCATGAGACCTCCACATCGGAAACTACTAGTCAAGACGAGCTCATTCAACCACCAAGAACAACCCACAACAGAAGCCTTTTGTGATTTTGACCGATATTCCAAGTCCGCTGGAAAGATAAGCCAATGCGCTTTTACAGGCGAACATACATCTGGGATGGAATCTTGGGCCAAAATGACCCAAGTTAGAGGAATAGGCTCAGCATCACATCTGAAATGTGAAAGCTCTCTGCATGAAAAATTCTTGTCTCTTTGGCTCACAATCTGTGAACGGACAAGAATTTCTCAGAATTCCTCTCATGTCACGCTCACGCATTTCTGCAAAATCCATTTGCGTTGTTGTTGGTGGACAAAACTTGAGTTTCCCCAAACTATCGATTTCTTCAGACCTTCCCCAAAAGGTGCAAAATACCCCCAAAAAGCGGAAATGTTTCCCCATTCGGCCACACCATCTCACAAAACCGTTTTTCAAAACAAACGCATGGCTCTCGTCTCGACGGCCATCTTGCTTGATTGCCTTGGGTGAAAAATGCGGCGCATTCAATTTCCACGACAATCGAGCAAAAACAAACGGCTCTGCAGTGGATTGCATTTGAAGATGTTTCGATTTTGTTGACATTTCGCGTGCGACCGCGAATATTCGCAAAAAGCCGGCTTGACCCTCGCCGGAATCGAGTTCGATCATGATTCCAGATTTTCTCGATTCCGACGATTCCATTTAGGTGGTCCCTGAAAACCGGACAGGACTGCCGGACAGCCAATAAGGACCGCCGGACCGACCCGGACAGGTTAGGATAGACTATCCTAACCTAATCTAACCTAACCCGGCCGGGTCGGTCCGGTGGTCCTGTCCGGCTGTCCGGTTTTCAGGGACCACCTTCCATTTATCTCGATTCAACTTGCGATTTCCAAACATCGATTCTGATGCCACAGCCGGCGATTTCGATTCCAAATTTTTCGATTCCGATTCCAGGTTGAGGTATGGAGCGATTTCGGAATCGCACCGCACACCCTTTCGAGAAAAACCTGAGTCAACCTTGTCTGTCACTGCCTGATGTGAGACACGTATTGCACACCGCAATTTTATTTTTGCTGCTTCGTCGCATGAGAGTGAGTGTTTTCTGAATTGCCTCCTTTTTGGCCTTCTTGATGACTTCAATGGTCGCAAATCAGTGTTTCAACGTATCATCGACGGCAATGAACTGATAAAAAGTCACGCGGCACCGGGTCGGGGATGTACGGTGGATGAAGCAACAAGTTTCCGTCCTTGTAAGGATCACTTTTCACGCGAAAATTGGGCAACAAAAGTTGGCATGTGAGGGTATATAGGCATTACCATGCAAAGGAACCAACTGGCGCAGACACATGCATATGGCGATGCATGGTCAAAGACTCACATGCCATTATGAAAAGAGACGAACAAGCTTTCTTTTGCCCTTCCCCCTTTTTTTTATCTGTTTTACGCCTGCCATATCTTTCGTTCGGGGAACTTTTTTGGGAAATGAACACCCTCGGTCAAGTTGGCCGCTCTTCCCTTCAATGTTGTGCCACGTTCATTCTGACAATTTTTTGTGGATATGACATGATTCTTCGGCTGATATTTTTCAATGACCGGACAAATGACAAGGTTTAACTTTAAACTTTAAACTTGTGTAAGGTTTTCGGGGTGTTCCCCAGGGCTTCTTTTCGCCCACATCAACCCATTCATACTTTGCGCCTTACTCTGGCGCCATTCATCCTACTCATTCACCATACCCACACTGGTGTTCGGTACCCCTGTATGTGTCTGTGGCTTTATTATGTTTCTGTAACTTGCCGCCACTCTTGGATGGACTAAGTGTTCTTTAACGTGCACATGGTGAATTGCACACGGGACCACCTTCTTAAAGTCCCTTCCGAAGGACTAGAAGACTTGCCACTTTGTCTCCCTTTCTGTCACTGCAGCCAGAATGGAGCATGACCCAACCCACAAATTCCGACTGTGGCGGGAATCGAACCCACAACCTTCGGATTTGGAGTCAGACCAGCGAACCAACTGAGCCACTGGGACAGACAGTTTAACACCATTCTTGATTTCATTGTGTTTGTTGTGTTGTTTTTGTTTTTTTTCTGTGGGACAGAAGTGTGCATTTTTATTTCATATTTTTTGTCCCAATTTTTTTTTGTTATTCGTTCTTTTATCAACATTGATTGTGACACAAAAGACAGATCAATAATTGAGCAATTACACTCAAAACAAACCAAACCTTGCAACATGTTTTTGTCAAAAAAAAAAAGAAAAGGGAAAAAGCAGTATGGATCTCAACCAAACTCACAATTGTCCAATGATCACGACTCCCATCCAGTGAATGATACTCGATGAACAAAGCCAGTCAGTATATCCGTTCCAGAATAATATTATCATAATGTTCAGTGTTGAAACGAACAAAGTCCGAACAAATGCAGGAAACACGCCACATAAAGCGGTGGCAATTTTTTTTTTCAGAATGAAAGTGACGTGCAATGATTGGACCATTGCATGGTTGGAAGAGAAAGGAAGAAAAACAATAATTACGACAAGTGAAAAGCTGCTGCGGAACAATGGGGAAAAATTGTCTGAAAATATCTTCTTTAACCGGTCAAGCCCGAAATTGCGAATTCTGGTTTTAAAATGTTTTTCAGCGCGTTTCGGAAACACGGAATGTCGCCCCTGATGGAATTAATAATATCTGCAAGGATTTTCGAAAAATGGAAAAATCGGAAATGCATGCATTTCACGCCCACTCAAGCCAGATTTCTGCTCCGTGTCATTAAAATCGCATATAATTTAATGTTTTCAACAACAAAAAACACCTCCGCGCAAAAAAAAACGGCCAAGATACCCACAAAACGCTTCAAAATTGAGCAAAAACTGGGAAAAA
>JASGXE010013893.1:0-13334 GCA_030068105.1 Sinentomon sp. SZTP_YWyxl | reverse complement strand
AAGGAATCTGGTGGCAGACCAGAACACACTAAAACTTTGACAAATTGTCATCGTCATATAAAAAAGAGAAAATGAACACTAAAACAATAACAAGTGAGGGAAATAAAATACAGCATCAACGAAATAAAATACCGCACCAAAGAATGCAACTAATTTAAGATTGGTGCGACGCCAGGAGAATGCGTGATCGGGAGATGAGTGCTGAGGTGGCAGGGAGAGCATTCCAGTCCCTTATTGTCTAAAACTCGCAGTTTTCTCTCACCGAACTTTGGCCAGCAAGATGGCGCATAGGGCCGATGACTGAGATATCCCTGCGGCAAAATAGGAAACAGGCCCATTGCCCAAATAATTAACCAGGTCCATTGCCCAAATAATTAACCAGGTCCATTGCCCAAATAATTAATCAGGTCCATTGCCCAAATAATTAACCAGGTCCATTGCCCAAATAAGTAACCAGGTCCATTGCCCAAATAATTAACCAGGTCCATTCCCAAATAATTAACCAGGTCCATTGCCCAAATAATTAACCAGGTCCATTGCCCAAATAATTAACCAGGTCCATTGCCCAAATAATTAACCAGGTCCATTGCCCAAATAATTAACCAGGTCCATTGCCCAAATAATTAACCAGGTCCATTGCCCAAATAATTAACCAGGTCCATTGCCCAAATAATTAACCAGGTCCATTGCCCAAATAATTAACCAAAAAAGGTCCATTGCCCAAATAATTAACCAGGTCCATTGCCCAAATAATTAACCAGGTCCATTGCCCAAATAATTAACACGGTCCATTGCCCAAATAATTAACCAGGTCCATTGCCCAAATAATTAACCAGGTCCATTGCCCAAATAATTAACCAGGTCCATTGCCCAAATAATTAACCAGGTCCATTGCCCAAATAATTAACCAGGTCCATTGACCAAATAATTAACCAGGTCCATTGCCCAAATAATTAACCAGGTCCATTGCCCAAATAATTAACCAGGTCCATTGCCCAAATAATTAACACGGTCCATTGCCCAAATAATTTCCATTCGCTTTTCCCATGTTTCGTATTCGTGTTGAAGTCCAAGGAAGTGGAATTTTGGTTTAGAGCTCTAAAAGTTTGCCAGAAATTCTTTTGAGCCAGTTTAGTGGCCCATTTTTGGGCCAGATAGGGTCATCAAAAAGCGAATGGGCATCGTACAACTTAACAGGAAATTCTGTTGTCCAAATTAGGTTAACATGGAATGACCTGTCTATAGCAGAAAAACGTAACTAATACTCGTATACTGAGAGATTTTTTCTTTCGCGAATACGGAGACGTGGATCAATACAATCATGTCAAGTTATAAATGATTATCCGTTTCTATGGTACATTATCGGAAGCCGTTTCTTGAACAGCGTTTACTTCCCCTGCATATAAACTGCAGGGGGTTCTCATCTGCAGATAGTTACTCGCAATTTCATCTCTCTTTATGGTCTCACGATCATCTCGTTACGAACGTACTAGCCTCAGAAGTACTTGGACAAATAATAATCGCCGGCCTCTATAGCTCTAGCACGCTTTTTGAATTAATAATGGACCGCGCAACTATAGTCGGAAGGTCCACCAACCCACCGCAGTATGAAAGCAACCCTTGTTGGTATAAAAGTGCGTGGAGTTGGATTGCCTCTGGATATAAGTCACGAACTCCAGGTGGGTCAGGCAGATTAAAACTGGCACCTTTAGAGATCATGTGATGACCATTTGCCCTGACACGAAAAAAACTGCGAATGCTCGAATAAATTTCAGGTCCAATGCTGGGTTTATGTTGTTTGTGCTTCAACATAGGAACAAATAAGGAATTATAATTTTTCGTCCTGTTCTATCGTTGGGAGGTTTTTTGTTGGAGGGTTTTTCGATGGTTTTCAAGTTCTCCCGACAGTATTTTTTAATGTTTTTTCATTGGCAATGGGGAACATCTTTGGCTTTTTTTTATCCTCAACCGCCTCATGGAATGCCCGCAGAAAATAAGATTCATCCATCGCCTATACTTCAGTTTCAAATGGAGTTGCAAAGAAAAAAAATTAAAAATCTCTAATTTTCCCCATAATTCCATCCGTTGGTTTGCTTCACAACACGAGAGCGAAGTCCATTCACCTTTACAGGTACCTTCCGACTTGTCCGTGCGCAATCGACCACAATAGCTCATCATAAAGCCACCAACATTTTCTTGCCTGGGCTCGTCAACTTTACATACACATCAACCATGTTGGCCAAAACGGACTTCTACACGTAGTATATACGTAAGCTGCTTGGATTGCGTGATATGCCGGCGGAAGAACGTGCTTAAACCAATTCACTTTCAATTAATTCCTGCCGCATGGGATTTCTGCAGTTCCATAAATTCGGTGACCAGCAGGAGAAGGGCTATGCTAGACATGCCAGAGAAAGAGATTCTGGGCAGATAATTGCCTCGGGCGTATAACCTATAGCTGAACATTGGGGTGCACAAGGTGTAAATTGTAACTCTAAACTGAACGGCGCTGCGAGGGCAGTTTGGTACTTGAAATTTGCACCTCTTAGGTACAAATTTCAAAAAAAAAACACATGATATTTTTATCTATGTGT
Organism: Sinentomon sp. SZTP_YWyxl; assembly: GCA_030068105.1. Classification (NCBI taxonomy): domain Eukaryota; kingdom Metazoa; phylum Arthropoda; class Protura; order Sinentomata; family Sinentomidae; genus Sinentomon; species Sinentomon sp. SZTP_YWyxl. The sequence goes on along the minus strand of JASGXE010013893.1, from coordinate 10,740 downwards.
GCAAATTTTAAGCACTTGAAAGAAACTTACACTCAAACACGAAGTTCAGTTTGGAACACTGTGTTTTCACATGGGCTTTGATGGGAAGTGTTATTTTAAGAACATTTATGGAACACATGAGTGATTTGGAAATTTGGAACACCTTAAGTGTTCCATTGGAACACCTTTAGTGTTCCATTGGGACACTTAAGGTGTCCAATGGAACACTCAGTGTGTTCCAATAACAGACCAAGTGTTCTTAAAAGAACACATCCTATCTAGGCCCATGTTAAAAATAATGTTCCAAACTGAACTTCGTGTTTAGAGTGTATGGTTTCAAAGAAAAGGTATCTTTGGCATTTTCTTGCTTGTCTACCTTTTAAGATGACGAACAACAAATCTTGGGGAAGATGTACATCCCCCAAGATTTGTTTTCCGATGTATGCTCACATCAAATGGTGGGATAGGCGTTCATTAATGCCTTGCGCAAAAAAGATATATTTCTCCAATTGTTATGGGTGACTCAAATTATTTTTGATCATCTTTCAAAGTGACTTTCTGCCGACACTAATATTCAAGTTTTGGGGATAGGTACACTTACTAGGTGTCCCTCCGCCAATGGCTACAAGATGGATACACACGAGTGACCATTTCAGAGTCAAGATTTATACTCTCGGTTGCAACTGCGGAATTTCGTCAGAAATAGATAATCGTTTACTGTTGTAATTGAAATTGCTGCTATACGCGGTATGATAAGCAGACGCAGAGCCATTTGTGGAACGTTATTGCGATGAAACGAAAAGATGCTTACTTTGTAAGCAGGTAAGCTGTGACCATGAACAACTATAGATGATGCGATTGTTTTCCTTGCGACAGTTTTGGTGGCCCTTAGAAGGGCTGTTGGTTGTCCTTGAAAGGACAGTTTTTGGCAACCCTTAGAAGGGCCGTTGGTTATCCTTAAAAGGAAAATTGGTGGGGGCTCACTGGAGGTGTTCAAAGAGGTCTCCATTCCGTTCAATGTAGAATAATTACAAACAAAAGATCATCAAAGCAAAGTCTGACATTTCCCAGCATCGCTGGGATAATAACTCCAGATTCTGCTCGTATTATTGTTTGTAATTGTCTGTGGAAGGTCCTGCAATAGGTATGAACCTTCCATGGCGATGTGGAAGATTCTTCATAAATCCTGTTGGTTTAAACTTGACGTCCAATTTTCGCACACACTCCTGTGCAGACGTCATCGCAGCAAGAAATATGCTCAATTTGTGTGATGCTCCACAGTATTTTCTCCCAAAAGGCATTTGACTTTTTGTAAGGAGAGTAGGCCTATACTGACCTTGATGCCGTAATTCGATTCCTCGAAGATGATAGAGACGTAACTCCACTTCATCAGGCGTATGATTTCCACCATTGCCTTGACCTGATAGTGGTCGGAAGGGATGGTACGGGTGAAGTATTCAAAGCGCTGTTTGTTGCTCAACTCCGGGCTAGTCGAAAAGAACGAAACCTGAAATTCAGAAGAGAGATGAGAAATTTCGCCGATGCATGGTTAATGGAACCTCATTCTTGCCTTGAAAAATCGATGAATGCAAGAAATTTCAAGCACTGAGTTGGACAAGTGGCATAAAACTTTATAGTTTTTTGCGCCCCAACTATTTTAAAGCTACGAATATATGCAACACATATCAAACCTCGGCTTGATACAGAATTAGGGCTTGAGGCCGGGACCCCTACTCTTGTTTTTGTTGCGCTCAGCTATTTAAACTCGCCTTAACAGATATTCAAACTGGGCCTCAAGCTCGGATACTCTTTGTTTTGCACCTGAGTTTTCGACAACGCAACAGACATCAAAGCAATCCGTGGAACCTTTTTTAAACTCGATTTGCAACATTGAATCCGAACAAGGTAAGAGAAAATATTCGTATATAATAACTGTGATTCATGTATATAGTTTTTGCCCCTTCATCCCGTGTGTGTCTCTGTTTCCACTGTGTGTATCCGGCAGTGCATGGGAACAACGTTATGAAAAACTGAGAGGATATTGAAGCTACACCAATCAATTTTACTGAAGAAACGATGGTGAAAGCTTTGCACTCGTCCTTCAACTACTGTCGAACGAGATATTTTATTTCTGTGTCGAATTAACAGCTTTCGTCCGGGTTTCCATTGTTGCACAAACAATGATTTCCCTCCAACATGACTTATAAGAGCATTCTCCGTTTGGCGTTTGCATCTGAAGTCGAATAGGGCACGATCTTCGACCTTTTGCGAAATGGTCCGCCGACACTTATGGTCTGCTTAACACTTTTTTTTATCATCGATACGGTCGGACAGTGGTTGTAAATTTGTGTCTGGAAATCTGTGTCTGGCGACTTGTCTGGTCCACCAGCGACAATCAGACGACCAGATTTTTTCTTTTGGTCAGGTTTTGAAGAAAAGCTGTGTGACATGCGAGTGGTGCAAGCGAGCGACTGATTGCACATATGAACCATGCCTTTTGTGTCATTCGAATGGCCCGGATTTACTTTTCACATCGCCGTTTTGCTGTTTGCACAAGCACGTCCGACGTGACCCCACCCCATGGTTGCGCGGTTCACTTGACACCATTTCGAAAATGCGTCTCTGGAAATTGGCGTTTTTTTGCAAACGCAGGGCCAAAATTTTTCACGCGACTTTCGAGACGGCTATCTTTTTTTGCATTTCGCAATGTCAGGTCAATTCGCAATGACCTCGTGTGAAACGAGGTATGACCTCGTGTGAAACAAGGTATGACCTCGTGTGAAACGAGGTCAATGAGGTCATGTCTTGCCATCCAAAAAAATTCAAGCCGACGACTTTAACAAGATGCTGAAAAAATTTCCCATCGATGTTTAGTTTAAAATCGAAAGTGTCTAGCAAAAAATGTCCAGGCTTAATCTGCGTCTATGAAAATTTCTGTTGTCCATTTTCCGCCCACCCAGTGTCCAGACGTGTATCTAGTGCCTTTTCTAGGGAAGAAGCCGCCACGATTATATATTTTATCTTACCTTTCCTGATTCCAATCCACTAGGAGATACTGTTATGTTTATACCTTTTCCTTTACGGTCACGCGTTAATATTGGCGCGGAGTTCAACTTTTGTTTCTTATATTGATGTGTTTTCCTAAGCGGTAAGTTTTCCGAGCGCAGATGGCGATTCTGCTTCGGTAAAACTTTCACTGGTGGGTCATACATCTAGAAGACTAATGTGCCCTAGGCCGAGGCGATATAAACACAACAGCACGCCTGGATGCTTCGAGCTAGGGTGCAGCTGCGCCTGATTTCGATCTTTCCAAAGTTTGGTTTACATCGAGATATTTTTGCGAATGCATGCGGATCGCGGATTTCCATGGTATTTTCAACAAAACTGCGGTGTACTTTGTCTTGTTCAAAATTCCACATGCGATGACAGATGACACTTGATTTTCAGAGGGAACGACGTCGCAGGGGTTGCGATGCGTGAAGTGGTTGATGCAGTGTCAACAATCAACATGAAGAATGAAAAGCAAATGATGGAATTTGGACTTTGCATGAAAAGTGTCGGCGGAATTAGATCACTCATACATGTAAAAAATTGCCATTCTTGAGATTTTGGCAAAAACTATAGTCCATAGGAATTAAGGATCCTATTTTATATCCGAGGCCAAAATCCGACTCCTCTCGAAAGCTTTGTTGCAATTTGGCGCTTTTATTTCTACCAACTGCATAAGAGGAAAAAGAAGAAAAAAGCTTCGGTGGCAACAGTTAGATGGGAAAAACACATGTATGAGTAATCTTTTTCCGCCGCTACTGCGAATATACACACTGAAAAAATGTGATGGTAATTTTCGATAAGGATCTCCAAGGATTGGTAGCAATTTTTCCAACATGAATGCCTATTGCATTTGTCATCATTTCGCGGCATTTCATGAACAAAATTGTTTGAGTGGGAGTGGAGTGACTTCCTTCCAAATTTATTAGAGGCTCCCAATTTACTTCTCGCGGTGGGATCATGGGTACAAACTTCATCTCTGGACCTTTGACAAAGACATTAGAAAATATTCATTTTGGGAAGGATCATTATACTGAGTGGAACACCCTTCCCAGGGACATGTTTAGGATCCCCTAAGCACAGCTACATTTCGATACATAGCCAGCAGGAGTCTCTGCTGGCACCTATAGAGCTTTGTTCCATTCACCTGTTTTCTTGTCAGTGATAGAAAAATATACATTTGATGCATCATTCTTATTTATCATTGATATCATAGTGGTTGTTGCATTAATTGCATTGATATACCTGAGATTTCGAATGTCATAATTTCGATAGGAGGACACTTCCAAGAATTAAAATTAAAATTGAATTGAAATTCGATTGATTGCCTCCAGCTGGTGGTCATATTTGCCAGTTTTGATGAAAAATTTCCGCTAGATTGTTATATGATAAAATTTCCCAAAAAGGCAGTAGGGAATTCTGCAGTTCCACGCAGCTTCGGGATTCCTGCATTCCGCAAGCGTGGGAATGGTGCAGACGAATGCCAGCTTTTGGCGAGACGGGAAGAAATCGGATGATCATTCGGCAAGCGGAAAAAGCGCAACCACCGCGACTGCGACGGCTGCGTTCAGACGAGACGTGCACGTGCGCACGCTGTTGCGGCCGTGCGATGCAGTTCGTCTAATTTGTCTCAGGTGTTGCAACGCCTCGAGATTGATGCCATTGCATTACCGTTTTGATTGCTTCGGATGGAGGAAGATAGGATATAGGAGCTTCCGGGAATTACTTTGGATGGAAATCCGTGCTATTTATCATCGCGCGACTTGGTTTGAAGATGTTTTGGATTAAAAATCAAGAACGTACGTGAAGACACAAAGGTTTCGATGCAAGATGACGAAAGTCAAAATGTGGGGTGTTTCTTTTGTACGAATAGAAAAAGTTTCCTTTTGAAAGTTTCATGAACATCAAAACCTCAGTGGCATGTGATAAAGTCGGAAGCTCGAACTCCCATGCATACTGTACATTTTGCTGTGGTTGTTCAAAGCTTGCGTGAGGCTTCTTAGCACCATTCCCCACGCATCTGCGGGTTTTGCCCTCCAAGTGCTCAAAACGAGCTAGGCTGAAGCCTGTGAGATTCGATCCATCCGTTTTCTTTTTTTACTTGGCCCCCTCTGGGCTTCCTTCACCCTGGCACGCAAAACTCGCCTGGAGAATCGAGCCAGGAAGCCACACGACCATGAACAAGCACAACAAAATGCTGCAAGGAGTGGAAACTCCTTCGACAGAAATGGGAATACACTTTGTTATGAGACAAATGATTCATTAGTTTTAGAAAGGCGAATTGTAAAAATAAATTACAGTGTAACTTATAGTCATCCAGCACTAAACCGTCGCTGACCTGAGGTATTTTGAAGAGGCGGAGAAGGTTTGCCACTTGGATCGACGTCACCGACGACGCAGCACCGACAACACCTGAAATCACTTCAGATTTGATCGAGTCAGGCGATCCGTCAGGGCAGTTGTAATCGCCTGTGTCGCCGAGATTACTTATTGAGCCTGAAAGTAGGTAGGAAGAAAAAAATGGTTTTGTATTCTCCGGGAATTCTGTATAGAGAATATTGCGTTTATCAGAACTATTAAATGTACAAATCGAAGAAAGATAGCGTGTGCTTCCATCCTTTGATAATTGTCCACCAGGGGGGAGGGTTAGCCACCCATGATGCTTTAGAGGCCGAGGCACATTGGACAGGCTGGCCTGCACCGTGGATGTGCGGGAGCGCGAAGCACAATACCGCCGCTGGAGGCCCGAGGCACCTCGGACAGGCTGGCCTGCACCGTGGATGTGCGGGAGCGCGAAGCACAATACCGCCGCTGGAGGCCCGAAGCACCTCGGACAGGCTAGCCTGCACCGTGGATGTGCGGGAGCGCGAAGCACAATACCGCCGCTGGAGGCCCGAGGCACCTCGGACAGGCTGGCCTGCACCGTGGATGTGCGGGAGCGCGAAGCACAATACCGCCGCTGGAGGCCCGAAGCACCTCGGACAGGCTGGCCTGCTGCGTGGATGCGCGGGAGCGCGAAACACAATTCCGCCTCGGCACTCCATGGACACCTGAAGCATTTCGACGGTAACTGAAGAAGCATTGGAAGCATTCCGGCGAAAACGAATTTGTCGTTATATGCGAGACTGTTGGCACGACATTCGATTTGTATGGGAGACTCGTAGAATGTTGGCACGAACAATGTTTCCACTTCGTTCCATCCATACAAAAAATAAAAAATAAAAAATAGGGAGGCAATTTACGAAAATTTGGAGCACCTTTCTGAGAAATGTTTTGGCCATCTGCGTTAGCAAGATTCCATGCGATTGAAGCTAAATTCATGCAGTCTCGCATTAAAGTATTCACCCGTTGGCGAAAAAACCCTCCAGAGCAGTCGGAAGCGACTTGACTTTTAAAAATGCGATTCCTGCCGGAGCGATCACTTCATTTCACCCGGCGGGTGAAACGCCATGCGATTTCTAACTGTTTGCTTGATATTTGCACTGAATTTCATCGTGGTTGTCAGCGAAACGTTTTTTTCATCCGCATATCCCGGTGAAAAGACCATTTTTACACCGGGTGAATTTCCGAATTTATCTCTCCGGCGTGAAAAGGCGAGCAAAAATGTTAAGCAATCTCAGAAAACATGCGCGGCTCACGAATCGCGCCTATAAGTGTGAGACATGTGCTTAAGTATTTTCTGATTGATTAAAAGAAATTCGAAAACTTTGTATCACTTGCGTATATGAAGGGAAATATGTGTTTCCTTTCGATAAAGAGTTTCGCATAAGTATTCCTACATAGGAGTAATTAGGAAAGTTTAACGCTTTGGAAAGTTGTATGATTGATACAGAAACTAATTTAGAGTAATTAATAATTAGCAAAAAGTTTACCTACTCGTATTGAAGCGGACGTGAACATATGTGATGCTTTCTCATCAATAGGTACCTATACGAATACATGTAGGGCACCAGGCAAAAGTTACACATTTCTGTACAGGGTGTTTCTGAAATAGTTGGCCATACTTCGTTTTTGATACCGTGGGTCCATTCTGAACAAAAAAGGTAGAGTGACTTTTTGCCGTCCGATGACTCTGGGGGCACTCGTGGAAAAAAAAACATGGGACGATACACTGCAATTCAAGACATCACAACGAGGTCACCATAACCCAACTTATGACACATTGCAAAAACAAGCAAATGCATAACATTACAGGTAGGGATGGCGGAGAATCCATTCATTGCCATCCAAGAATGCATTCTTGCCATCCATGCGTGTAATGATGAGCATTTGCTTTGTTTTTGCAATGTGTCATAAGTTCGTTTTGGTGTCCTCGTTGTGATGTCGTGAATTGCAGTGTATCGTCCCATGTTTTTTTTTTGGCGAGTACCCCCAGAAGTCATCGGACGGCAAAAGTCACTCCACCTTTTTTGTTCAGAATGGCCCCACGATGTCAAAAGCGAAGTATGGCCAACTATTTCAGAAACACCCTGTATAGACGCGTTTTACAAGTCTCGTATGAACACAGAGACGACCAAATGTCTTCGAAAATTGGAGAAATTTTGATTGATCGGCTAATAGCGGGGCCATCTAATTTCAACAGTGCTTAGTGCAACTTCACAACTTATCCGTTTGTCATGATGTTTTGCAGCGTGCCCTAAATGACCCCTGAGTAAAAATGGAGCTCATGTTTGCGTCAGCTATAGTTTGTTTCTTATTTTGTTTGTTCGTGCGAATGCCCTCACGCAGAAAATTCAAAAGCCGACATTCCACAAGCGCAGTGTTCCGATTGGTTCTTTATCATCTCAGTTGGACAATCGACAGCTACGTACGTAAAAAGGCTTTCGCAGTAGTACCTAGTGTGTATCTTTTGCCCAGTATTGTATACCTACCTTGTGCTGTCAAAATCAGTTCAGCTGCCGTTGTCAGTTCAGCTGCCGTTGTCGTCCGAGTCAGCTGCGCGTCTCTCCGTCGTTGTGGCCGCCGCACACCTGAATTTTTCTGCTGTGATTTCATCAATCTGGACGTTTGGAAATGCCGCCGAAACCACCAAAGTCCGCAGCAGTGTTTTGCCTTCCCGATTGTCCTGCTGGTCACAAACATTGTGCCGCTGGAGGGAACATGATTTTGTGCAGCGAAGCTAAGGACACCTGTCCTAAGTGGTACCATATAAGCTGCGTCGGCTTGCCAAGTTCAGCCTTTACCGACGGCACGCAGTGGACTTGCCAAACTTGCAGTGCGGCTACTCCAAAAGAGGCTGTGGCTTCAAGTGCACAAACACACGATTTCGTACCTGACGACTCCCATCAATCCATGACAGTGTCCCATGACACGTCCAGTCCTGACAGTGCGTTATCAGACAGACTGTCCACAATTTCGCAGGCACTTCACCAGTTGCGTTTGGACGTTGATGAAATTAAAGATGTTCTGTCAGCGCACGTAAATCTTTCTGGCACACGTTTCGAAGCCATTGCCAGAAAGTTGGACGTCCATGACGAAGCTCTGGCAACATTGACCGCTACGGTGGCTGATATCCAGTCGGCCGCCTCTGGTGATAATGCGTGCAATGATCACACAGATGCATGCATTGATCATACGAACGTTTGCCAGTCGGCTGATGCTGCTTCTCAAGCAACTGCTCACACGCCACCAGAGCAGTGTCCCCCCGTACCGTTGCTTGACCTTAGATTCCCAGATGCGGTGACCAAGATCCGATCACCTGTTTTCAATGGACCTTTGGACGCAAAAAACTTAAAAAGTTGGTGACTCAATAACTCGTTCGCTTTCTGCTGGCAACCCCGATCTCATGAAAAATTGCTTGGTGTTGACGTTTCCTGGTGCAACTGTGTCCGACATTGACAACTTTTTCCACCGATCAGCGTGCCTCCATGAAGGGATCCAAAGTGTGGTCTTGCACGTGGGTTCCAATGACCTTTCACAGCGCTGCAACCCCAGTGTGATTCGCTCCAGATTCGACTCTCTTATACAGACTGTTGCATCCAAAGCTCCACAAGCCGCCATTGGGTTTTCAGCAATCTTGTGCCGAGGCGATGTCCCGAACCAGGTGACCTTCAACGTTAACAAAGCACTCCAGGAGCGATGTGAACGTCTTGGGCTCTTTTTTGTCGACAGCAATTGGAGGTTGGAGCGCCAGTGGTGGTCTCAAGACAGAATTCATCTAAGTCGAACAGGATCATTGCAATTCGCTGGACTAATAAACTGGTTTGTGAGCGAACTCATTGATATTGGAGCTCTGCGATCCTTTTATTTTCCGACCAATCATTTTTTATCCCCAAAGAATTTTTACTCTCAGTGTTTATCGAGCTTAAATGGTCCACGTTCCATAGATTGCTTTTAAATTTCCGACTGATCATTGACATTTATTGCACATTTTTTTATTATCGCACTTTTCGCGTCCCGTTCCTGTGGTTTGCAATAATTATTCATGCTTTTTGTTTCGGCGTTCATCATCGCTGCTTGTCAGCTGGGTCCCTCAAAAGTCTTTTCTGGCAAAACTTGCTTCGTTGTTATATGCACACCGTTTTTAACATGGGCTCTGTTTTTAAGAGAAACCTCGAAAACGCTTTGTTATCGCCTTGTGTGATTTCCAACCGTTGCCTTTCTCCTCTCAGACGTAGCTGCTTGCTACGGCCTGTTTTGGATGAAGTGCGGCGCAGTGACATCGTCCTTTGCGGCTCTGCAGCTGAGGAGTTCTTCAGTTTGCTTGACGCAGGCTTTGGCTTGATGGCACTTTCCCGGTCACTCCCATGGAAAGCTGTCACAATGTTCTCACCTTTCGATTGCTTGCAAACTCCCTTTTCTCCTTCTTCACTTCCGTAAACTGCGTAACAAACCGTTTCCGCTCCTTTCTTTTCGCCTATCATCACGAGGGATGCTACACCAAGCCGCATGTAAACTGTGGAACAAACCGTTTCCGCTCCTTTCTTTTCGCCTATCATCACGAGGGATGCTAAACCAAGCCGCATGTAAACTGTGGAACAAACCATTTCAGCTCCTTTCTTTTCACCTATCATCACGAGGGATGCTAAACACCAACCGCATGTAAACTGTGGAACAAACCGTTTCCGCTCCTTTCTTTTCGCCTATCATCACGAGGGATGCTAAACCAAGCCGCATGTAAACTGTGGAACAAACCGTTTCAGCTCCTTTCTTTTCACCTATCATCACGAGGGATGCTACACCAAGCCGCATGTAAACTGTGGAACAAACCGTTTCCGCTCCTTTCTTTTCGCCTATCATCACGAGGGATGCTAAACCAAGCCGCATGTAAACTGTGGAACAAACCGTTTCAGCTCCTTTCTTTTCACCTATCATCACGAGGGACGCTACACCAAGCCGCATGTAAACTGTGGAACAAACCGTTTCCGCTCCTTTCTTTTCGCCTATCATCACGAGGGATGCTAAACCAAGCCGCATGTAAACTGTGGAACAAACCGTTTCAGCTCCTTTCTTTTCACCTATCATCACGAGGGATGCTACACCTAGCCGCATGTAAACTGTGGAACAAACCGTTTCCGCTCCTTTGTTTTTACCTACCATCACGAGGGATGCTGCACCGTCTTCATAAAAGAACCTCACTCGGACACACATTATTATTTTTATTATTATTATTATCGTCAAATACTGTCACAAATGACCTGGTGACAGGACACAAACACACACAGAGATATCAGGACCAGTTATGGCCTCGTCAAGCATTAAAAAAAGCAAACA
>JASGXE010013892.1:0-19123 GCA_030068105.1 Sinentomon sp. SZTP_YWyxl | reverse complement strand
CTCCCGAAACAGCAATCCTCTCGCAGAAAACAAATAACCAAAAAAAACAAGGTACGTGCTTATCGAACATTCAATTCGGAAATTTTTTCATTTACCACATGTCGTTTTTTGGGAAAACATAGGGCTGTGATTTTCGCCACGTCTCATTTTTAACACGAAGGACGCGCGTCTTTCATTTCAACACTGATGATGAAACATGTCTTTCACTTGATCTTTGTCACGTATGCCTGTCGTTTGCATGATGGTTGATGCTGCAAGCACGCTCCGCTCGTAAATTCATAGCGCAAAAAAATTACAATTTCTCGAACCGTTTCGATTTCGCACGTCCGCTGCTGCTCCTACTGCTTCAAGCACGTTCCGCTCGTAAACTTCTGCCGCACAAAAACATTTCTTCCATTTTCGCGAGCCGGTTCGAATCCATAAAAGTTCAGGTGCATTCTCAGTTTGGCACGTTCGCACGTTCGCTACTACTGCTGTCGCTGCTGCGGCTGCGGCTGGAATCGGCCGATTTTTCTTTTCTTCACATCTTCCGCAAATCGCCTGCCTGCCTGCGCCTGCCTGCCTGCGCCTGCATAAACTCGTGCCGCGGCACCTGTGCTGTCTCTTGCTCGTTCACTTTCTTCACTCACTTCCATTCCACTCGCATCAGCACCTTTTCAGTTTCTGCGACTATTTCTTGCAATTTCGACATGCTGCACATTTTCAGTTGCGCTTTCTACGCTGCACCTTTTCAGCTGCGCCTTCGACTGTGCACCTTTTCAGCTGTGCCTTCGACTCTGTTCCTTTTCAGCTGTGCCTTCACTCTCATTACTTCGATTTTGACAGCTTGTGTCTGTCTGTGACTTCCTCACCTGTTATATCCTACTGCGGTGGTCAAGAAAGATCGGAGCGGAACAACACAAAAGTAATGGACTCGTAGAAGAACATCATTTGGATAGCTCGGTCTCTTTAATATGTCTCCAGCAGAAAACTCCATACGAAAAACATTGAAGGCTTGATCGTTCTAGATTCCCCAATATGAAAATGCATTGGCAGATTTTCGTAAAGTTACGAAAGGGCAGGGATTGCTGCCAGGTGAAATCATTAATCATTATGGATCTGGAAGGAAATCATTAATGATTAATAATTTGCGAGAATAATTATGTCATATATTATGGCGATATTTTATTTTATCTTATTTCTATGGCTTCACAATACACGCACTGTCTTGGAATGAGCACTTGAAGGATCAAGCACTGTAGATAAGGAAATAAATGAGGTTCTTGAAGAGGTTACTCGAATGAGGTTACTTGAACGAGGTTACTTTAGTGAGGTAACTTGAATGAGGTTACTTGGATGAACGTACATGTATGCCGCGTAAACCGATAACTGTCGGAAAGTAATAGAGCTGTGTCCATTTTCTTAACTTTCATGCGAAATTACAATAAAGTGGTGAAGAACTAATAAAGCACAACCGAACTAACCGGATCATTAAAAGGAACATAGCTTGGTTGGATTGGCTGGTAGTCATTCTGCAGATGTACAAGCATAAATTTTTAATTGATTATAACCGCATGCGTAAAAAATATGTTGCCAAAATCCGTAAACTCCAGCTCGAATAGAATTCTCCATTCATCAAAGGCCTTGCGCAACTTTCAACTAAAAAAACTCATCGGTTTATTTTCATTAATAAACCTGTACCTGCGTCGGCATCCATAAAAAAGATTTCTGACACACATGCAAAGACACCCGATGGTGTAAAATCATGAAGGTATTGGTTATTTTCTTCAGGTGTTATATCTGAATGCAGGGGCTGCATTACTTTAACTGATTGTTACCATAATATTCGTCGGCCAATTTCCTTACTCGCATTATTCCGAATATGTATTTATATGCTCTGAAGCTACTCTGATGCCCCTTTCCCCAGTTTTAGCGATGAAATCCCGCCCCGGAGATCTTGAGAAATAAAATGTTATTCCATGCTTCTAACTGAGAATCCTCTTCTAGAAAGTAGTGCCGATTCTTTAATAGAGCGCACCAGAGACTATTTATTTACTGAATCACAAAGTACGTGGGAGATGCTTTTAAAGTTGCGAATTCAGATGCAATATCACATGCTTTCCAAGAGTCAGAGGTTCCTTAAAAGCCCTCTTCAAAGCAGCTGCCTGACATGATGTATGAGATCGAAAATCTATATCCTTCTAAACACGTTTTCGTAAAAATGTTCGCAAAAGTTGGAGTTTAAATGATCTTCGCCTGCTGCAAAAGTTGTATCGAATCTGACGCGAGATAAAAGTGCTCAGGTCGACAATTCTGCGATAACACATGATGTATGGCGACGAAGCTGTGCTACACAGCTGTGACACGCCAAGGAGGACTTGGTCAAAAAGCTTTCAAAGGAGAGATAATTATAAAAAATGCGGTAACATTCAATTATTTTTGCAGTTAAATTACCAGATGATTGTTTACCTTGATTTCAACACATTTACAAAATGGGCTTTTCACCATGTTATCGAACCTGGCCCACTTCCGTAAATGGGATCATCTGTGACATCTTCGGAGGAAGTGACTAAAACGCTGAACCTGTTTGTCCTGCTTGTCTTGCTTGTCCTGCTGGTAATGGCCAGGTTAGGGTTAGGTCAAGGTTAGGTGAGGTTAGTTTAGGTTAGGATAACCTAATCTAACAATAACTTAACATATTTAGCCATTACCAGCAGGACAAGCAGGTTTCCAGCAGGACAAGCTAGACAAGCAGGTTCAGCGTTTTAGTCACACCCACTTCGGAGGACTCAAGTCGAGAAAATCGGAGGAAGGAGGAAACTTAATTGGTGAATGTTAATTTTATTTTTCTAAGAAGAAACAGCTTCTAAAACTGGATTCGGTGCAGCGCATTACAGCCTGAAAACCCATCAAAAAGGGCGCATTTTAGCCGTTTGTGGACTCACGCATTCATTCCATCTACTCATTCCAGAAAAATGTTAAAACCACCAATAATTTTATCTTACCTATTGGAGCGCGCGGCACCTTATATTACAGTTAAGGATAACTTTACAACAGCATAGATGTGTACAGGCTAATCAATATCGTCATGACACCGGAATGTTTCAGGCTGATGAACAGAAAAGGGCGCAAAAATCCGTGTGTAAATGATATCTTCTGAGGAAATCTGAACACTCTGTACACTGATCACCGTAAAGTCTTGCTATTCGTTATTTTAATTAACTGAACATGGATATAATCAGCTTCCATTCATAAAGGCGGTTTCCGATGAGCTTTTTTAGATACAGAAACATTTATTTTTTTATTGCATTCCGTATACAGTCCAGTAATATCCTTGAGGAAAGGCTGCCATCCCAAAATGTTCGTTTAAAATACATAGCTTCTTCGCTTTCTCATCGAAAGAAAAAAACATCTTTGGCATTCAGTGCTTGAGGCATGATCAATGGGGTTTAATTCTTGGCATATAAGTTCCATTCTTGGCAGCATTCAAATGAATATAAAAACCTTTAGATAGCTCGTTTTTCGCTTTAAAAAACCCCAGAGGAAGATAATGGAGGACAGTATCATTCAAGACTTTTATTTGTTCTATGAGACGAAATCGTCAATCTACTTGGGTTTCATAAAAATGCTATTGAATCAAAATTTTCGCAGCAAAGGACGAGCCATGCAATTCGGTTGAGTGAAATATTGGCCCCTCATTATTTTGAATAACCCTGCACACATCATGGTGATCACTATTATTTTAATATTTCCGAAATTTTACTTGAGCGATGAAAAAGTCATGAAATAAAACTGAACAGAACCAACCGGATCATAATAGAGATCTAAGTTTTGATTTCCAACTGTGTGGCCATACTGCGGCTGAAAAATAAAAAAAAAATAATTTAACTCGGTAAAACGAGAAGCGTATGAAGAAGTCTTGGCAGTTAATTCCGAAGCCCTCTGGCCAAGGTGATTCTTCTAACTAAACGCAAGCACTGCGTCGCTCCAAAAAGGTTAAGACTGTTTGGTATAATACGCTTTGTCACTGAATTCCGTACGCAACAATTGTGCGTTTTTCCGCTTCGGGTTCCCAGAAATTAACAATATGGAGGCCACACTCCACAGTACCATGGCAATGAAATTCATCCTGACGTTTTCATGACGATAGATAAGATAAGGAATCTTAAATAATTTTGTTCTTATAACGCTCACCCTTTACAACTGTTTTGAACCATCTCATTCACAATGTGCGCTCTATGGCAGAAATATTATGTACCCACACACATGTAGTTCCTTCTCACATACAAACATACATAATAATGCCTTCCAAGAGCCTCAAACAATCCATAACATTCATCATCCGACTGTATTCCCCATTGCAACTCACCCTAAAGTTCAACTCAATAGCAAATTCAACAGACGGATTCATTTTTCGCAACACTGGAAAAGGAATTAGCGCTGCGCATAGAAATGAACTTTTCGCAACACAAATCTATCTGTTGAACTGGTAATTGAGTTGAACTTGAGGGTGAGTTGCAATGGGGAGTACGGCCATGTATGTTCGTTGTATTTGCAGAACGACATGTCAACGTAAGCTGATTATTAGACCGTAGGATATGATAGGTTATGATGTGGTTTTTCATGATAGAATAGGCTAGGTATGTTTGCATACTTTAAATGAAGTAAATGTGTCAAGATCATTGATTTCAATGATATGATGTGCATGGTGACATAATTCTCAAATCGTTGCGCAAACCTAAAGCAGGCACAAAAAGAACAATATGCGTGACAGGTATGAAAACTTTGATGTTATAACAAAATGCATTGCCTGCTGATTTTGAGTGACCAGTTAAAAAAACAAACACGTTCGATGTCTTACCGGTCTGGGTATGTTTGCAATCAATAGGAATCACAGAAATCGACTTGTAGAAGGCTTTTGACATGGTTCCCCACCACAAGCTTCGGCTCAAATTGAGAGCAATGAACTTTTCCCACAATGTAGTAGAAATTGTGTCTTCCTATTTGGAGGGGCGAAGTCAATGCGTGTCCGTCAAGGGAGTACTTTCTGCTCCTGTCTCGGTCAGCTCTGGTGTCCCACAAGGGAGTGTAATCGGACCGTTATTATTTCTTCTTTTTGTAAACGACATTTCCCAACATGTTCCCTCCCCAACCAGACTGCGGTTATTTGCTGATGACATTGTTCTTTACCGCCCAATCCATTCACAGCATGACCGTTCCGCTCTACAAACAGGCCTTGATGAAGTGGCTGCTTGGTGCGATACTTGGGGCATGGAAATAAATCTGGAAAAAAGCAAAGTCGTAGCCTTTTCGCGGAAGAACAAATCCCCCATGAGTTGCCCGGCCGCACAGTATATTGTTGGGACCACACCACTCGAAACTGTGCCGAAAATTAAATACCTCGGCATCACCATTGCTGCAACCTTGTCATGGTCCACTCATATTAATGAGACAATCGGTAAGGCCACAAAATTGCTAGGGTTCCTGACACGAAACCTGCGGCACTCCCCACCTGAGGTGAAGCTCCACTCCTACAAGTCTACCATCCTTCCCATTCTGGAATATGGCTGCTCGGTTTGGGACCCTGTATCGCAGTTGGATATTTCTAAGTTAGAAGCAGTTCAACGAAGAGCTGCGCGAATTATAAAATGTGCCTTCGACCGTCGCACCAGCGTCACCGCCATTCTAAACGAGCTGGGGTTGTCCTCCCTTGCAAAACGGCGAAGAGACCGCAGACTCAGCATTATGAGCGATATCCTAACGGCGACCCTTAACTTTAAATTACCTGAGCACTACAATTTAAAGCAAACTCAGAGAAGAACAGACAACGGCCTCTCCCTCAGCTGCCCAATTAGCCGCATAAATTCCCACTTCAACTCCTATTTTCCCAGAACCATAAGAGACTGGAACAACCTTAATCACGACTCTGATCTGATTATTCGTTGCGGGTTAGCCCTGAAAAAATCTTCCTGAACGATATGTTTATTTGTCGTCTTCCATGCCATTTGTACCATTTGCAACTTAAAACTCATTTGCCTTTCTTTGTCATGATTTGGTCGCTAAAATTGCTTTGTTATATTGTTCCCTTTTACTTACCTGATGTTCGACACGGGAGCGTGCACCCTCATGCACGCCTGCCGCCCAACCCTTTGCGGCAGTATTGTGTTCATAATAATAATAATAATAATAATAATAATAATAATAATAATAATAATAATAATAATAATAATAATAATAATAATAATAATAATAATAATAAATAAATCTCACAGTAAACGAGATCGTTAACTCATAAAGCCGAAATAGGAAACCGAAACGGACACATGAATTCGAATCGCAAAGAACGAAATGTCACCTCATCTGGAAGACCACAAATTTGAGTTTGGATTTTTTTGTTGCTTAACCCTGAAGCTACGAGTATAGTTGACTGAAGTTTATAGAACAAACACTCGGCCGGCTATTTTTACTTATGGAATCGAAAGTGGTGTGTCCTGGGAAAGAGAGAAGTCACAAAAGCCCACTGTAAATTAGATTATGTGGTAAATGCTTTATCAAATCTATCCGAAAGAAAAGTCATCTGCTCCAATGCATATGTGAGAGATTTAAAACCATAAAACACAAAGACTGACAGAACAATTAATTACAAAACCAAACCATATCATTGTTGGGATCGTAGCTCTGGTCAGCCGAAAAATCATCCTGAAAGTTTACAAGCAATCAAAACTTCAGCTTGTTCTCCAGAAAATGGATATTTTGGCCGTCACCACTGCGTTTTTAAATGCGAGAAGGTTAGGAGCCAAATATACAATTTACAATTTCTGCAAAATTCAAAGTCAAAGTTTGGCAGTGGGATTACAGAGACTTGGTATCATGTGATTTTTTATTGTGGGAAAATGTTAAAAGCATTTTTAACATAAAAATCATTTGCCGTTTGTTTGTATGCATTTTAGAAGATATTGTTGGAATGGGCATGGTAAAACAATTTTACCGGTGGTACATATGAGATTATCCATCCCAAAATAATCACCATAAATGCGGAATTATTTCATTTGGAAATCTTTAATATTGTTCAGTAAAAACCCAAATATTGAAGGAAATGATCCTCACCTTGTTGTCTCAGATTTTCAGAGGAGGTAAGGACCCTGTTGAGTCATGGCTATTTTCCTTTGCTTGTCCTGGTAGATTTGATAGGTCACAACATCACATCAAACTCTTCTAACGCATTGCTTTTGGCTAACAAATTCATTTCGCCCAAGGTGGTCAACCACCAAATACTACGATTTTAATCCTTTTTTATGTCTCAGTAGATGTATCAATTGTTGGAATCAGTACTGCTTGATAGATTATATTAAAGGTCGGACAAGTTCCTTATTTTGACTGCATTCGTGATGCCCAACATTATTCAATCTTTGGTTTTTTCGTCATGCGTGTGAGGAGTGAGTCCGCCCCTTTATATCCTCTTTTGCCCAGGTTATTGCATTTCAGCTAAATGGTAACTATTTATTTTTTTCATATGCGAGAGATTGGTGTTTGACATCAATCTCGCTAATCTGGTTTGATGATGCAATACCTTAACCTTTTTAAATCCAATTAAAATCAGCTCCTTTGTCACCAAGTTCAGGACGCCACATGTGGCTCTCTGCTTTCCACTTCATAGAGACCAGACTCAAGCATGTAGATTGGCCACCAATTCCAGAGCGCCACATAGGGCGCTCTGCTCCTACTAAACTTATTGTTTAAACTTTGCTGCATGTCTGGTCTTTGTGTTTGGAATGGCGGGGAGCCAATGGTGGCGCTCTGGACTTGGTGCCACTGCATGAGCATTGCATCTGGTTTGTGAAATGCATACATAATGTAGCCACATGTGGCGCTCTAAGACGCTTGTTACCTATACTCGTCATTGGGGCATACCCGTGATAATGCAACTGCAGATGCCGAAACGAAAAAGACTGGTTTGTGAATTTTGGTTTTTGTTAAGAATTAAAACGATATACGATTCTCGCTTGCGAAAACATGCATTGATAAGAAATGAAGGCAATTTAAAAAATAATAATTTCAACTTGTTCCGGCCGCGAACTTATGGGACACCATTTTGGTATGATTTGCTGAAAAATAATAAAAAAATATAAAATTGTTTGACCTCACCTGGTAGTTATTGTTCCAATTGGTCAACGGTGTGAATGACGGACCGGGCAACCCGTAATCTGATGGGTCCGCTTGGATATTATAGTCGCTATCCGGCTGAATAACAAGACAACACCAGCATAGTTACTGTTGCCTCATATGTTAAGAGGGCAAAGTTTCTTTAGTTACAATCAATCACTTAAACCACATTTCATGTGATTCGTTATTTGATTACTGATGTTACGAGTCATTCCGCATTGTCTTAAACCAAATGAGACTGGCTTACAACCAAGCCCGAAAAAAGTACACGTATTAATCCGAAAAAGTAGACTTGATGTCTTAGTGCCATGAAAGTTGTGCAACTCTGTTTTTCATGTATGATTACTACTTTTATACACTGTCAGCAAAAGCGTACAAAATTAAAAATGTTTTGAACCCATGCTTTAAATATTGCCCGGATGTCAGATTCAACATCAATTTGTTTAGAAATTCCAGTGATCTGATCGTTGCACATCACGAGGACAACGATTGAACAATATCGGTTACATTTTACAAAAGATAAGGTAGAACTCAAGTCAAGGAAAATTTCAGTTCCTCTCCTATGATGACATTTAACAAGATTTCCAGGCACTATGAACGGTACCATCCTGCTAACTAGCTTGCACTCTTTTTGTTTGTTTTTTAAACTTTCGCCATTTTGGTTCGGTCAATGATGTGAGGTGATTATTTTGCGCTTCACTTCCATAAGTTGTAGCATAACTGCGTTAGGATTACCTACATTGGTTATGTTCAGGTGATCAAGACTTCCTGATGGAGAGAGATGTACTTCATGTCAAGAAGTGATAGAATGATCTGCATTTGGATTGCCCGCAATGAGTCAAGGCATCGTTGCGCTAGACATCTCGACGCAGAGAACAAGACGATTTGCACGAACATTGATTGTTTCAACATGTGTGATTACTTGATTGATTGATTGATTGATTGATTGATTGATTGATTGAATGACTGTATTTTGTGGGGGTTTCCCCACTATCATACGTGACAATAACACTTTTGCACAAAACAAAAATAATAAGAAACGTCAAAAAACATTAAAAACAGGCACGAGAAATGGGGCAGACAAATTACAAAGACGAGAGCAAGACCAAATGTGTTTCCCTTTCATGACATGTTGCTGAGAGACATACATTTCTGGATTTATGGAGCAATTCGTATATTTTGAAATCCGAAGAATTAATTTTCAAGCTCCTGTGGAGAAAAAGAGAACATCTGCTCTAAAACGTTCAAGTCCATCAAATTTGGCCAGAAACTCAATTTATAACAAGGACAGCAGCCTGCGCCTTAGAATTGATGTACTTAAAGGTTGGGACAGCACAGAGGCTGGGAGTGAATTCCAGTCCGCTATTGCTCGGGACATAAAGGAAAACTTCCCTATATCTCTCTTAAATGCCAACGGCTTTATCTTATAAGGATGGTCTTGGCGACTGTAAAAAGATGGAGGCGTAATCAAGGAAAACAAATTTCCCCACTTTCCGGAGTTGCCAAGGATTCGATAAAGACACAAAATGCGGTGGACCTTTCTTCTCTCAGCAAGCTTAGGCCAACCGAGCTGAGCAAGCATTGCGGTGACGCTGCTCCGTTTGCGGTAGTCCCCTGCAACAAAGCGAGCAGCACGCCTTTGAACACGTTCCAAAGAATCACAGTGGGAAGTGAGATGAGGATCCCAAGACGTTGAAGCATACTCAAGAATTGGTCTGACCAAAGTAAAGTAGGCAAGCTCGCGAAGTTTCTTTGGACATTTTCGAAAATTCCGTTTTACAAAATAAAGTGAACCATTGGCTTTTTTTGAAACAGCTGCAACCTGACGGGACCAATCAAGTTTACAATTAAAAACAACTCCCAAATATGATGCGTCGGTTTGGGGAACAAGATTTTGTCCATCCAGAACGTATGTAAAATTGTTTGCTATGCTCCGCCCTCTGCAAAAATGAATAACTGAACATTTAGATGGATTCAGTTTCATGGAAGAGGTCACGCACCAATCGGATATTGATGCCAAATCATCTTGTAAAGCCTGAGAATCCAAAGGACTGGCGATTTTCCTATAGATTAAGCAATCGTCAGCAATTGGTCAGCAAATAATTTTATTTTGGATCGCATTGCACCAACAATGTCATTAATGAAAATCAAGAATAGTTGAGGACCCAAAATACTTCCTTGTGGGACACCAGAAGTAATAGGCAAGGGTTTCGAGAAAGTATCATCAATTTTTACAACCTGCGTCCGCTCAGACAGGTAGCCTTTCAACCAACTGAGAGTAACTTTATCTAGGCCCATGAAGGCTAATTTCTTCAGAAGTATGGAATGGCTTACAAGGTCAAATGCCTTACAAAAATCAATCAAAACTGCATCAACTTTTGATCTTTAAATATTGCCTTAAACTTGATCTCCGGTGTGACATTACGCTCAACAAACACTGTTGTATATTTAGGTGTCACCTTCACAAGTAAGCTCAGTTGGGAAGCTCACGTTGATGGAGTCATCAAGAAGGCTAATACAGCACTTTACGTTGTTAAGAGAACTTTTGGTAATGCCAGCCGCGGCATTCGAGAGAAGGTATACATGGCACTGGTGCGATCTCTCTTTGGAATATGCAAGTTCTGTTTGGGATCCGTACCAGGTGACGCTTATTGAAAGGGTAGAGAGAGTCCATAGAGGTGGTGGTGTGGTCCTCGGTGTCCATAAGTCTCTAGGCAGTTCTCCCCAGCCGTCAGGCCTTCCTGAACAAAATCCTGCTGAAGTGGTCTGGTGCCGTTTCAAAGTTGGCCGGGGCACGGTAGTGGTGATAGGTTGTGTATACATTCCACCTGGTCTCTCTAAAGAGAATCCCATTTTTAATAACATTTATGATTCTATTGCTTCAATTTTGACTGAAGAGAAAATATTTTTTCTGTGTGGCGACTTTAATGCCCCAAATTCATTAACTTTGTCATCTGCTAGTAGTTTAACTCAAAACGATAGGTTCCTATCGCGTCTGTTGCAAACATTTTCTCTCAGGCAGATGGTAAGTAATCCCACTTATAACCGTGGGGCGTCTAGGCACGCACTTGATCTTGTCCTTACCAACTGTCAAATGAATCTACAAGTTAATGTAGTTCCTGGAATATCCGACCATGAGGCCGTGAAAATGACATGGCCGGACAATCTGTTGCTGCAACAAACCCCAAAGAAGGCGGCCATTTTATGCACTTTATAGCCAGGCAAATTGGCCATTCATTGTGGATTATGCTTCGGAAATTTCCTTGGCTTTAAACAGAAGGTTTCTGACCTCTCTCTGGACGATGCTTGGTCACTGCTCAAAACGTTATTATTGACTTGTCTAAAATTTATCCCCATCAAAAAATGAGGGAGAAAAACAATCTTCCTTGGGTCAATCATTCATTAAAAAAACTTTTGAGGCAGAGGCGGGTCGCAAATTCCCGTTGGCGTAAAACGGGATCAATCAGAGACCTTTCCCGTTACTCAGAGATCAGAGCCCTCTCCACCAGGGTAAACTGCGATCTTCAGAGCAAATTTCTCTCTTCCGCCATTGCATCAAATGCTTCTCGTCCTTTTTGGAGATATATGAAATCGCTACGTGGTAGCAAAACCCTGTCATCTTTGAAGAAAGCGTCAGATGGCTCTCTGACCACCGATCATTTTGATATGGCAAATGAGCTTAACACCTATTTTTTGCAGCGTCTACGCTAAACGTTCGAGTGGTTTACCACTGAAAATGCTTTTAGAAAGGCAAACTGGCCCAGGCCCTGCGGAATACCCAAAAATAACCAGTTTTGGAATCTTTCGACTTCTCCAAAAGATTAAACCTAAAAAAGCTGCTGGGCCGGATGGAGTTCCAGGGAGACTCTTAAAGGAACTTGCTTTGCCTTTTTCCACTCCGATCGCTGTTCTTGTTGAAAAAAATGTTTGTGTCGGGCGAATTCCCGTCAGATTGGAAACAGGCAAATGTTATTCCTGTCGCTAAAAGAGGAGTAGACTGTACTGTTGTTGCGGGATACCGCCCGATCTCTTTGACGTGTTTGTGTTCGAAGCTTGTTGAACGAATTTTGCAAAGTCAACTTTTAAATTTCTTAGAATCTGTAACTTTTTTCATTGTAATCAATTTGGTTTTGCAGAGGTTTATCTTGCGAACTGCAGGTAATTTCGCTTGCTGACGACATTCTACGTTCAATCGATGAGAAGATTCCTGTTCATGCAGTTTTCCTTGATTTCAAAAAAGCGTTTGACGTAATTCCACATGAGCTGCTAATTTTAAAATTGGTGAGGCTAAACGTGCCCTCTTGCCTGATAAGCCTTCTTTGTTCATTTTTGGAGGGGCGCTCCCACTATGTGTCTGTTTCTGGAGTAAAGTCGGCGAGTCTTGAAGTGACTTCTGGGGTACCTCAGGGCAGTGTTTTGGGGCCGCTACTTTTTCTAGTGTACATAAACGATATTTCTGAGGGTCTCGCTAGTTCTATCCGTCTCTTTGCCGATGATGTGGTTCTCTATCGTCGGGTCGACGGTCCTAAGAGCTGTGAGTCTTTACAAAACGATCTCAATATGATCGAAACTTGGTGTGCTAAATGGAAAATGAACCTAAATGTTGATAAATGTAAATCACTCGTCTTCTCTCGGCAACGTATACCGACCATCATTAATCAGACAATTTATAAGCTCAATGGTACGGCTCTTGAGTCTGTCTCTAGCTACAAATATCTCGGGTGTATTTTTTCCAGTGATCTGCGATGGCAACCGCATATTAATTATACAATTGCTAAAGCTTGTAGGTCACTTGGCTTCCTAATCCGTAACCTGAGACATGCTACAATTACTGTCAAGTTGAGGGCTTTTAAAACTCTAGTTATCCCAATTCTTGAATACGCCTGCGCACTTTGGGATCCTTTTTTGGCTGGTGAAATTCATACCTTGGAAAGAGTCCAACGTCGGGCTGCCAGAGCTATAACTGGAATTTACGATCGACATCATATCATGACTGCTCTGTTGGAAGACCTGGGCTCACCAAGCCTGCAGCAACGCCGGCAGTGCCATCGCTTGGAACGTTTTCGTCAAATTGTTTCCGAAGAGGTTCTGCTTCCTCTCCCTTCCGTTTATGTGCTTAAGCCAGTTCAAAGGAGAACTGACAACGGTGCTTGTTTTAACCACCCTATCTGTTCTTTAAGTGCGTACCATAACTCTTTTTTCCCCGCACAATTCGCGATTGGAACTCCCTTCCTTCAGACTCTTCCATGATCAAAAAATATCTTGTTTGTTCCGGGCTGTTGCCATCGCAAGTTGCTGTCCAATCCTGATTATTATTTTTGCATTGTGTGTTGTTTTTGATTTGATATGTTTCTGAAATTTTGGTTGTCGCCAGTTTCCTTTTTGATCGACATTTTATACTTAGTGTATGTACTTGTGATTCTTCTGCCACCTCGCAGTCGTATTGATTGAAAGAATAAAGAATAAAGAATAAGTCCAGCGCAGAGCTGCACGATTTGTAACTGGCTGTTGTTCGCCATATGTTAGTGTGTCAGCTATGATTACCGAATTAGGATGGGTTTCTCTTGCCCGACGTAGGAATGATGCCGCAGGTTGTCAGCCCTTTTTCTTGCCTCAATAATGTCGGAGGATGGTTTGACCTCAAGGGATTTTTGTTTCCTGCCCAGTACTGGGGAAGGGGTGACCATGATTATAAGCTTCGAGTAGGACGTGTCTTTAGTAACCTTGGGAAGTACTCCTTCATTGTGAGGACAGTGAGAGATTGGAACCTATTGGATGGTACCGTTTTTGGGGATGGGAGTAACATTTCTGTCCATACCTTTAAGAATAATCTCTGTTCACAGAACAAGAAAACACTGGTGATAAACGCCTAGCCCTTCTTCCCCCTCCCGCCTGTTGATTTGCGCCGGACTATGTCCTTGCAAATTAAATTGTATTATTATTTTTTTTTTGTTTCATGGGCAGCAGTCACTTCCTTGGCGGTATTCGGGGTGCTCTCATTTCAGAGATCTGCTTCTTTCATACGTTAGGAAAGAGTGGAATTTAAAATTTTCCGTTACAACTGAAACCTATCTCTTTAAAGACTTTACACTGCACACACTGGATTGTGCCATTTTACATTGATGCATAACCATGCTTTGAGTGCCATTGTCTGGATGGCGAAAACCAGGAAATCTATGTTTCAGCCTATTGACTGTTAGTTAACTTGTATTTGTCAATGAACTTGTATATGTTCTGCTATTTGATCGGAAATAATTAGGTGAAAAACTTTAACCTTGATCGACCGATGGCAGTTCAATAACCGATTAAATACCCGATTAAAACCCGATTAAAATAACCGATTAAATACCGATCACAGCTCAATAACCGATTAAATACCCGATTAAAAACCGATTAAAATTACCGATTAAATACCGATCACAGCTCAATAACCGATTAAATACCCGATTAAAAACCGATTAAAATTACCGATTAAATACTGATCACAGCTCAATAACCGATTAAATACCCGATTAAAAACCGATTAAAATTACCGATTGAATACCGATCACAGCTCAATAACCGATTTAGTACGCGATTAAAATCCGATAAAATACCGATCACAGTTCTCTACTTAATGTTAGGAAGAAACGGGAAACATTTACCACAACGAACAAATGGTCTAAATGATCCTGGCGGTTTTGGGGGAAAGAACTCTTTTTTTTTGAAAGTGCACAAAGCGAATGAATTTTTTAGCCATCAGTATAATCTTCCCGCATCTTCAAGAGGCAGTGGTTTCATGAAGAGCAACGAGTCCACCTCTCAGACCTTTAATCCATCGAAGGATGATAATTTACAGATGAACATTTAGGCAAATCATCATTCACAATAAAATTTGGTTTTCAATTCATAAGTATTTCTGTTGCTGTATAAAACTATCCAAAATGATTATAAAATATGACTTTTTCCTGCTCTGGCAATAGCGATCGGTTTTCATCCTTCAAAAACATGAAAAGCATATTAAAGCATATTTAAAGCATATTTAAAGCATATTTAAAGCACATTTAAAGCTTAAAGCGTATTTAAAGCATAATTAAAGCACATTTAAAGCACATTTAAAGCACAAAGCATCTTTAATGCACATTTAAAGCATATTTAAATACTATGCTATGCTATTTTAAAGCATATTTATTTTTGCATATTTTATATTATATTATTTTATTACGAGTATTTTTTTTTGCATATATATATTTAAAGCATATTCAAGAACTATGTATCGACATCAAGTTGCTTCGATTAAATAAGCGTTTTGAGCGTGATCCGCTACATGGCAGAACAAGGCTGAAGCATTCAAATGGATAGATTTTGTAACTTCTGTAAAGGACCAAAACAGGGAAATCAAAGCCGTTTTCCCTTTACTTCCAGTCTCATGCTTACCATCACAGGAAAACGACGTTGACCGTAATTGTTGTCCTGAAAAATCTAAAAAATCGTTTAAAATTGAGACGGGTGAATAAAAGGCTCTGGAAAATTCTTTCCACGGTGACTTCACTGGTAACTTAAATAATTAACTTTCATGAGAAATGTTACGATTTGATGGGATATACATAAAAGCGTATTTAACCCTATGTTACTGGCTTCCATGAAAGACACCAGTGATCTTGCACCCTTTAAGCGTTTTCAGCCGAATAATTTCAGCAAATAAATTAAACACTAAATTTTTGGTTTCAGTCAGCAGGGTAAAGGCTGAAGTTTCTAAATTAGGAGTTTGGAAATTGCTAAAATTGAACCATCATGCTAAAAAAGGATGCCCAAACCGAAATTTTAAAAAAATTCCTAAATGAAATCCACAGTCACAAGGGAACGAATTTGTCGCTGCCTGGTCTCGATGCATTGAGTTTCGACACGGCCAAAAGTGATGTCATTTTGCAGCTTCTCCGTAAGTGTAATGATGAGAGAAAATATTTCTGAATCTCTCGTATACACGTCTGATATCAAGGTGGTACATTTACCGTGATTGAAGTTCTCTCAAAATACCACATGTGTTCCTCCTGAAAGCGCCAGTAGATCTAATGCGGAATGCACCACAATTCTGAGTACATAGGATAATTTGAAGGATTTGGCGAAGAAAGAGACCATCCATTTTCAATAGGGCTTCACGCTTTGTTCGAATTGTGCGAAGTTTTCCAGCCCATGACGCCAATGATTTTAAATGGCGCCGGAGTTAATAATGAACTCCTATGTATAGACGCAATGCATACGAGGTATTTTCGAAAGACAGTGTGTCACATTGCATAAATTTGCTATTCTGAACTGTATGTCAACAGTTAACGTATGCAAATACCAGTGATTAAACTGGGTGTTAAGTAACCCTGGGGCATAATTGACATGGTGTATTTCTGAAGGCCATACGAATAAAAATTAATCGGTAAAGAATTTTCCTCTGGCCCCCCGTTTCCTAGATATAGCCCCCCAAGCAATTCTGCTGTTGCCATGTCAACCGAGACTTTTGGAGGCCATATCTCGGAAATGGGGGGTCGTAGCACGTTTTGTCGACAGACAATTTGTTTTTAGTTGTTCTGAAGAACCTTAGCAGAAAAAAATGGGCCTCGTACGGTGAAATCCACTTCATCCCTATTAGCCCTCGTTGGGTCTTTTTGGAGACTTTGGAGGGCCACCAGTTTTTTTGGCATCGATCGCTTATCGAAAAGCCTGGTATAGAGATGAAGTGAATTTCACCGTACAAGGCCCATTTTTTGTCGAAAGGTTCTTCAAGGCAAACTAAAAACAAATGGTCCAGTGACAAAGCGGCTACGACCCCCCATTTCCGAGATATGGTCCCCAAAAATCTCGGTCGCCGTGACAACAGAATTCTTTGGGGGTTATATCGGTGGGTCGGAGGAAAATGGTTTACTGTTTAATTTTTATTCGTATGGCCATCAGGAATAGCCCATATCAATTAATCCCACCTTTACTTAACATCCTGTATAATTTAAGGAAAATTAAGAGGCGGTACTTTCCCCATGGATCCCCGTTCCGCCTTCGGATGTCCTCTGCCAGCACACTGAATTTTGCAGCCTTACCACAGATATATAAAGGAGCTCAATGAATAGCGTTCTTTTGAGGTTTGTTTTATGGCTCATCAGGCGCTGCAGGTACCTGATTGGTTCTTTATGAACTCATGGTAATTCAAAACTGAAGTGAAACATGGGGACAAAATCATCGTAATTTATTTTTGAATTTTTCACAAGTTTTCACACTCTAAACGCGAAGTTCAGGTTGGAACACCATATTTTGATATGGGCGTTGATAGGAAGTGTTCTTTTTTAGAACATTTGTATTCCAGAACACCACGTTCCAGAACATAGGCCTAAATGGAATACGTCGTGTGCTCTTGTAACACACTTATGCCCAGTTGCACCAACAAGGATCAAGCTCTGATCCGAGATCAAGCACTGATCCGAGATCAAGCATAGGATTTTAACATTGTCTGATCCAGGATCAGAGATTGATCCGAGATCAAAGCTTGATCCACTTTGGTGCAACTGGGGATTAGTGTTCCATTTGGAACACTTGAGGTATTCGAAATCGCTTGTGTTCCAAATCTGTGACAAAATTGTCACAGATTTTGGAACACCCATAGTATATTCCAAGAGCACACCACGTGTCCCATTAATGTTGTTGAAAAAACACTTCCTATATTAGGCTATGTTAAAATATGGTATCCAACCTGAACTTCGTGTTCAGAGTGTCAAATTGGTCAGTGCGCCATATAAAAAAAATTAAACAATTCCGACCTTCAATCACAGAAGTCGAAAAGCAATTTGCAAAGTTACAACTTGCCTCATCATCATCAGGTGGAGGAACAACACTCTGGTACTGTGATAATAATTGATTTCAATTATACAATCTGACTAAAAAGAAAGACACCAATGAAATATAGAGACATTTTAAGCATTTTTTCGCAATGTCTGTAGAGAATTTTCTTTTCCCAAATGCTAAGTTCAGTAGTTTCTCGACTAAGAAGTTTTCATGCTGTTGAAAAGGCCTCCCAGTTCGGTAGGCTTCATATCAGCGTGTGACTTCATTCCCGTGACCGAAAATATAAAAAAAAAACAGTTCGGCGTTCCTGAAAACTACTTTAAAGTCCCACCATTAATGCATGTGGAGGAATATGTTGACAATTAAACAGAACTAGTGGGCCCTTCGGGACCACTGGCCCGATTAGATGGGCCTTAGTCTAAAAAATATTTGCCCGCGCCAACACGAATGTGCCATCCACTTCACCAAAACGCCCAAACAGACAGACGGGAAATTTTTTTGGAACGGGGAACGCCCCCTGGTTCGAATGAACTTTGGTCCGAGTGGCGTTTTATCCGAAAATTCGAACTCGAAAACATTCGAGCTTGAATCCGCTCGATCATAAAAACCACACGATCTTTAAAACAATCTAACTTTCTGATCGAACCTTACCGAACTTAACGTATAATTTGACCAGTTAGCCGAACCAAATAGGTCAAACGTATTGCGTCCTAACTGATGTTCGGTTCAAAGATTCATGTCCGAACGGGGCGTTTGGTCCGAATGGATTGAAGTTCAAATAGTTTAAGTTCGATTTTTCGGACATAAAAGAGTTCGAACCATAAAAATATTTTTGTGCATGTTTCAATTTCTGGCGAAATCCAATTTCATTCCCTTCATCTCAGAAGTGCCAACGTTTTCTCGCATGTCTGCGTGTTTCCATGGCGGTTGTCAACGGAGGCCAGGTCCACAGGAAAATAAATTTCAAATGTCTGCTGTGTGGCCACTTCCCAGAACAAGAATCCCAAAATCTTCCGAAGTCCAGCCTGCTGCAGTTGTGTGATTGTGGGGAGGTTTCCTCCAGTGGGCGCACAGCGCAGGCGGCTGATGCAATGCTGTCGTCAGAGAGTCACATCCCACACCAACCTGCAATAATTGTTCTCCTTTTTGTGCTTGTTTCATTTTGTCTGCTCTGCTGGTC
>JASGXE010013891.1:0-26234 GCA_030068105.1 Sinentomon sp. SZTP_YWyxl | reverse complement strand
GAGGCAGTTGCGGCGAGGACACTGAGGTGGGCTGGGGCGCCATCATTTGAAGGGAAAATCATTGGCTGTTATTGGTGGTGCACTCTTGGGAACACTTCCTCCTGGGTAACTGCGGTACCTAATTTTCTCCATTGATTTTAAAAAAAAGGGTCGATGACTGAGTCGTTAAAATGCAGCCAAAACATTAATTTTCTGGATAAGCTATGGGTGTGGCTTTCCCGAAACCATTGAGAATTTGCCTGGACCAAAACCTGTGCCAAAACACGTTCAACCCAAAGGCAACCCGGCACACCGTGTAGCGACCTGGCGAACGGGCAAGAACGCATTGGCGGCGGGGCGATTATTCAGGAATTCTGAACAAGGCAGCCCGCCTTCGCCTTCGGGTCAAACGCCGGCACGAGAAGCGGTCAACAGGTCTTGAATCCACCACCGTTGGTGGTTCAAGATCAGCAAACTGAACATTTACCGTTGGTTTTGCCACTTAAGAACTACAAAGTTTTGCCCGCCAAGAGGAAAACCCACTAAAAAAACCGGGGAATTTTGGTTGAGGTTCTACTTTTATTGCGGCATGAACTTATGACCCGACCACACTTTTTCTGCAGCGGTGGGGCAGGGACACAATTTATGTTGCAGTATAAAGGCAATGCATATTCAAAACCCCATTTTTCATCCATTTCAGAACTCAAACACAAGGAAGCGACTCCGTTATAAAGCTCAAACATTGCGGATTGATTCCACCTACACTGTGGCCAATGAGCATATGGAAATTAAATTAAATTATTAAGCCTGTATTTCCCACTCACGTTTAGCTCTCCAGCAGACTGCATTTCGAATTTTTTACGGTGAAGATCTCAGGCTCAGAAAAAACGCAATAGATGAGTATTGGCACCTACCTGCGTACATTCGGTGCCGTGGGCATTTTGCCACAAAATGGCGTCACATCATCACCTGGAAGGGAAATAATTATGAAATGGCAGGATTCACAATTGAAAGAGGGGGTATCTGAACGAAATTCCACCATGTTTGGTGTTGTTAGAAAATGCAGATGATGAACATTCAGTACCTATCGAAGTAAATAACAAGACAACCAAGCAGGCAGCAAGCACTGCATGACAAATCACATGGAATTTATTTAAAAAAAAAAAAAATAAAACAATTAATGCACAAAATAAAATAATGAATACCTTCAATCTTAATCTGGAGTTGAAAATAAACAAAAAACAAATTGTGAAAAGAGACAATGAAATATAGACAGTGAAAAGTCCACACTATAATGAAATTGAAAATAATGAATGTGGCATTTCGTCCAAGATTGACCATTTCACATTCTTGTCAACTGTGGTTTGGGACGGTGAATGGACCACATTCAAAGGAAGAGAGTACCGCGGTCCTTTAATAAGCCATCCTCCGCAACCAAATTAAATATGCAAACTGTCAGACATTCCATAATACTCGATTTCAGACATTCCAAAAGAATAGTTTCTATTCCCCAATATCCGACGAGTGAAAATTGAGACCAACACAAGAGACGAAGCTCTTATTGTGAACTTGGCCAGGAATTGGAAAAGGCAAAACCAGAGAAATGGCCTGGGAAGATGAGCATGGCCACAGCGACGACTGAAACTGTATGAAGCGAGACGGAACTCCAATGAGAATTTGGACAGCATTGGAAAAAGACCAACACAGAGAAATGGATTAGTAAAATCAAGATGGCCACACAGTGGCCTGAAACTCAGGGTTGCTACAAATTTTCACGAAATAATTCCGAGTTTTCCAAGTTTTCCAGGGTTTTCAATCCAGGGTTTTCCTGGATTGATGCAGGCTCCACCTCCCCTACACCTGCTCCTGTCCACACCATATCAGAACTCATTTCACATTTTTTGGTTATTTTCAATTCAAATTAGATATATTTGATTGCAAAAACTCAACGAAAACACACAAGAACAAATATTGCACCAAGCCTGATGAATCCTGTCAGGCACAGCTGATATCCATGCTGCCAAATCGGGAAACAAATGTGTTGTATTTTGACGGTCGCCCCTTAGACATGGCAAAGGGTGATCCTGAGGATTCCACGTTTTCCATGGTTTCCCAAAAATCCTCGAGATTGCAGGTTGGTAGCAATCCTGGAAACTGCATAAAGATAGATACGGAGCTCTCACTCAGAACTTGGCCAGGAATTGGGAAGGCCAAAACCCAGAGAAATAGATGAGAAAGATCAGCATGGCCACAACAGACGACTGAAACTGCATGAAGAGAGACGAAGCTCTTATGTTGTGAACTTGGCCAGGAATTGGAAAAAGGCAAAAAACAGAGAAATGGTCTGGGATGATGAGCATGGTCACAGCAGACGACTGAAACTGCATGAAGAGAGACGAAGCTCTTGTTGTGAACTTGGCAGGAATTGGAAAAAGGCCAAAACCAGAGAAATGGCCTGGGATGATGAGCATGGTCACAGCAGACGACTGAAACTGCATGAAGAGAGACGAAGCTCTTATTGTGAACTTGGGCATGATTTGGAAAAAAACCAAAACTAGAGAAATGGCCTGTGAAGACGAGAATGGCCACAGCAGACGACTGAAACTGCATGAAAAGAGACGAAGCTCTTGTTGTGAACTTGGCCAGGAATTGGAAAAAGGCCAAAACTAGAGAAATGGACTCGTAAGAAGAGTATGTCCACCACAGAGGACTGAAAATGCATAAGGAGAGACGGAGCACCCATTGTGAACTTCGCCAGGAATTGAAAAAAGGCCAAAACCAGAGAAGCGAACTCGTAAGATGAGTATGTCCACCACAGAGAACTGAAATTCCACCTGACGGCTTGACAAATTACAATTCTGGTCAGTTGTGCAACACAAGCACCACACAAATTCAGCTTTTGTCACCACATCTCAATTGATGAGTATCAACTTGTCTAAAAAGTGTTGGAACAACTATGAAAAGTGCCAAAAAATATGAAAAGTGTTCGAAAAACTATTAAAAGTGTCAGAATCACTTCAATAGAGGACTACAAATGGGCTGAAATCTGGAATGTGGAGGACACTTACTGGAGTAGGGCATAACCTGGTACCGCTGCATTTGCTGAAAGTGGGCGGAACTGACAAAATGATTTGAATTGGGCTTGGTCATAAGCCACTGAGCTGGATTGATTCGTACTTGGCTGAACTGTCCGGGCCTGGTTGCTGGTTGGACTGGGAATTGGCTGAACTGACTGGGAGGCTGAATTGACTGGACTTCGTGGAAGTTAACTGAAGTGTCAAATGCCGAAAGGGAAGAAATTTTAAACGATAATGGAACCTCGCATGGTCTTCAGAATGCTAATTAAAAAACAGCATTTTTGGTCACTCACAACATCCATTTGCACGCACCCAATATTTGTGCGCCATGGACGTCATGCTTCTGTGAAGTGAAGGGACTGATGACTCATGACACGAGGTAAAAGGAAAAGAACAATTATCGGTAACAGTTCAGGGAGTTAACAGAAACCAGAACAGAAATGCTTGGCTGTTGAATTCTTGCGCTTTGAAGGTTTTCCGGTTTGATTTAATGTATGCACGGTGCTCGCTCATGGGCATATGAGGAGAGGGCGGGTAATTTCTTAGGGGCAACATCATGGCAGAGGCAATTAGTCATGTTAGCTAATCTGACAAACTGATTTGAACTGACCAGTGATCAGGGAATGACTGACAAACTGATTTTGACTGACGTTATTGGGCTTGGTCACAGCCACTGGGCTGGATTTGTTAGCACTTTGCTGAACTGTCCGGGCCTGGCTATACTGAACTGTAGGACCAGGATTCGGCTCAAATGACAGAGACTGCACTGTAATTAGTGGAAGGTAGCAGAACTGACACACCTGACTTGAACTGACAAAATTGGACTCGGTCGGATTGATTAGCACTTGGCTGAATTACCTGCTGCTGAGGGAGAGGGCTGAACTTTTGCACTGATATGAACTGACTGAAGTGGTAGGCCAGGAAATGAACTGCACTTTGTGAGGGTGGGCTGATCTCGTGCACTGAACGGAAAGTAAAATGAGGGAATGAGCTGAACTGACTGGAATGCAGTTGTAGAAGCTGACAAACTGACCAGTACTGGGCTTGGTCATTAGCTACTGGCTGGATTGATTAGGACTTGGCTGAACTTTCCCGGCCTGGTTGGACTAGGAATGGGTTGAAAAGACTTAGACAGAGCTGCACTCTTGGCTGGATTGATCACTACTTGGCGGAACTGTCCGGGCCTTGTTTGACTGGGATTTGGGCGAACTGACTGGTACTTGGTTGTACTCTCAGGGCCTGGTTGGACAGGGAATGGGCTGAACTGACTGGGATCGGGCGCTGCACTTAGAAGTGGGCTGAACTTACAAACTGATTTGATTTGACCAGTGTCGGGCTTGGCCATTAGGGACTGAGCTGATTGATTTGGACTTGGTTGACCTGCCCGGGCCTGTTTACACTGGGAATGGGCTGAATTGACTGGAACGCACTTGTGGAAGTCAGCTGAACAGACAAACTGACTTAAACTGGCCCCTGACCAGTACTGGGCTTGGTCATTTGCTACTGGGCTGGATTGGTATGGACTTGGCTGTACTGTTCGGGCCTGTTTATACTGGCAATGGGCTGAACTGACTAGAACGCACTTGTAGAAATTAGCTGAACTGCAAACTGATTTGGCTGGGCTCGGTCATCAGCAAAAGTGGTCTGGATTGATTAGGCCTTGGCTAAACTGTCCGGGTCTGGTCGGACTGGGAATGGGCTAAACTGACTTGGTGAGGATGCACCTTCTGAAAGTGGTCTGATCTTACAAACTCATCTGAACTGACCAGAATCGGGCATGGTAATCAGAGACAGGGCTGGATTGATTAGGACTTGGCTGAACTCTCCGGGCCTTGTTTGACTGGGATTTGGGTGGACTGAGTGGTACTTGGTTGTACTGTCCGGGCCTGGTTGGACAGGGAATGGGCTGAACTAACTGGGATCGGGCGCTGCACTTAGAAGTGGGCTGAACTGACAAACTGATTTGAAATGACCAGTGTCGGGTTTGGACATCAGGGACTGAGCTGGATTGATTAGGATTTGGCTGAACTGTCCGGGCCCGGTTGGACTAGGAATGGGCTGAAATGACTGAGACAGGGCTGCACTTCGCGGAAGTTATAGACTGCACTTAGTGACACTCATCTGAACTGAAAAACTGATTTGAACTGACATCATTAGGCTTGGTCAACAGCTACCGACTGGATTGACTACAGCTTGGCGGAACTGCCCGGGACTTGTTTGACTGGGATTGGGCTGAACTGACTGGTACTTGGCTGTACAGTCCGGCATGTCTGGACCAGGAATGGGCTGCATTTAATGGAAGTGGACTGATTTGAACAGACCACAATTGGGTTTCGTAATCAGCGTCTGAACAGGATTATCTAAGAATATGAAGAAATGAATGAGACTGGGCTGCACTGGATCTGGTCGGACTTGGAATGGCTGAAGTGACAGACAGGGCTGCACTTTGTGTTACATGTAGTTATCGGCTGCACTTAGTGACACTCATCTGAACTAAGTGTAAGTTAGCTGGCTGACAAACTGATCTGAACTGACCAGAATCGGGCATGGCAATCAGCGACAGGGCTATATTGATCAGTACTTTGCTGAACTGTTTGGACTTAGTGGGACTGGGAATGGGCTGCACTTATGGAATTGGACTGAACAGACTGATTTGAACTGACCAGAGTTGGGCTTGGTAATCAGCAACTGGGCTGGATTGAATAGTGTTTGGCTGAACTGTTCGGGCCTGGACGGACTAGGGATATGCTGAATTGACTGGGATCGGGCTGCACTTAAAAGTGGGCTGAACTGACGAACTGATTTGAACTGACCAGTGTCGTGCTTGGTCATCAGTCACTGACCTGGATTGATTAGTACTTCACTGAACTGTCTAGGCCTGGTGAAAATTGGGAATGGGCTGAACTGACTGGAACGCACTTGTGACAGTTAGCTGAAGAGACAAACTGACTCAAACTGACCAGTACTGGGCTCGGTCAATAACCACTGGGCAGAATTGATTAGGATTTGGCTGAACTGTCCGGGCCTGGTTGGACTAGGAATGGGCTTAAATGACCGAGACAGGGCTGCACTTAGCGGAAGTTATGGACTGCACTTACGAGTAACTCATCTGAACTGACAAACTGATTTGAACTGATATGCTTGGTCACAGCTACTAGGTTGGATTGA
Organism: Sinentomon sp. SZTP_YWyxl; assembly: GCA_030068105.1. Lineage (NCBI taxonomy): Eukaryota > Metazoa > Arthropoda > Protura > Sinentomata > Sinentomidae > Sinentomon > Sinentomon sp. SZTP_YWyxl. The sequence goes on along the minus strand of JASGXE010013891.1, from coordinate 20,010 downwards.
TCACAAATCGGTGGAACTGTCCGAGCCTTGTTGGACTGGGATTGGGCTTAACTGACTAGTATGTGGCTGTACTGCCAGGGCGTTTCGACCACGACTGAGCACCAAATGAAAGTGGACTGCACGGACTGATTTGAACTGTACACAATTGGGTTTTGTGATCAGCGGCTGGACTGGATTGACTACGAATATGCTGAAATGAGTTAGACTGGGCTGCATTTTGTAGATGTTAGCTGAATTGACAAACTCATTTTTACTCATCAGAATTGCGCTTGGTGATCAGCGACTGAGCTGGATTGATTAGGACTGGGATTAACTGCCCGGTCCTGTTTACACTGGGAATGGGCTGAACTGACTGGAACGCACTTGTGGAAGTCAGCTAAACAGACAAACGGATTAAACTGACCAGTACTGGGCTTGGTCATTAGCTACTGCCTGGATTGATTAGGACTTGGCTGAACTGTGCGGCCCTGGTTAGACGAAGAACGGGCTGAAATATCTGAATCAGGGCTGCACTTGGTGGATGTTATGGGCTGCACTGCATTATTTGGCTTGGTCAACAGCTACTGGACTGGATTGACTACAACTTGGCAGAACTGTCCGGACCTTGTTTGACTGGGAATGGGCTGAACTGACTGGAACTTGGCTGTCCAATCCGACATGTTTGGACCAGGATGGGACTGCACCTGATGGAAGTGTACAGAACTGACTGATTTGAACTGCCCACAATTGAGCTTGGAAATCATCAGCTGGACTGGATTGACTAGGAGTGTGCTGAAATGACTGGACTGGGCTGCTTTTTGCAGACGTTAGCTGAATTGACAAAGTCATTTAAACTCATCAGAATTGCGATTGGTCAAACAACTGACAAACAACTGCAACTGGGCTGGATTGATTAGGATTTGGCTGAACTGGCCAGGCCTTGTTTAACTGGGATTGGGCTGAACTGAGTGGTACTTGGCTGTACTGACCGGGTGTGTTTGCACCAGGAAATCAATGGAAGTGGACTGAACCAGTGGCGTATTTAAGGGGGGGCGGAGGGGGCGGCCGCCCCCCCCCAAACACAATCACCAGTGTGTAGATAAAATGCCTTTGAAACAGGGAAAATGAAAAATTGAAAATTTGACATTTTAAATTTTTTGTTTTTCAATCTTTTCAACACTTGGAAAATGAAGACGTTCCACACAATTCTTTCAGCCATAGAAAGAAGACATCCATGTGCAAATTTGCAATTGTTGGAATTGAATTGGACTGTTCATTTCAATGTTTATTTTGACTGTAAATAATTGTCTAAATTTCCAGAAAAGTTAATGATTCACAAAAAACCTGCTTTACCCGTGTTTTATGCAGCTGCACAAAAGCAAAACGAAACATGTCTTAATTAAAACATTTTTTCCCTCCCTGCCAACGTATGCGATCAAACAGCTTCTTGAGTTCAAGTTTAAACAATTGTCTGCAATTGTTGGCAATGTTGCAATTGGCCACTTTTTTGCGAAAAAAGTGGCCAGAACTGGCAAAAAATGCAAGATACTCGTAAAACTGCAAAATTTCTTGCACCTCTGGGGGACTCCGTCCCCCGCGATGGCACTTGCGTGGTTTTTTGGTCCTGTCCTATCTAAAAAAGAATCAAATTGCCGATTTGAAAAGACAACATTCAGTGTCTGTCAATCAGTTCTGAGCAAATTGGGACTGGAGGAAAAATACTCAGTTTTTTGAAAAAATTGAGCATTCTGAGCACCATTTGTGGTTCCATTTTTTCAAAATTTCTTCCCCTTCGGGGAGGGGGACACCCCCTCCCCGAACCCCACCCCCGGCGCAACGCATCGTCCACCGCGAATTACTTTTTGCCCCCTTAAAATAATTCCTGCCGACCGCCCCCCCCCATCCACTCATGCTAGATACGCCACTGGACTGAACGGACTGATTTGAAATGACAAGACTTGTGCTTGGTATTCAGCAGCTGGGTTGGCCTGATTGGTGCTTGGCTGAACTGTTCGGGCCTGCATGGACCAGAAACATACTGACCTGACTGGGATCAGGCTGCATTAGAAGTGGGCTGACTGAACTGACAAATTGATTTGAACCAAAAAATTGGGCCCGGTCATCACTTGGTCGAATTTATTGACTTGGCTGAACTGTCCGGCCTGCTGGGACTGGGAATGGGTTGCACTTGATGGAAGTGGAGTGAACGGGCTGATTTGAACTGACCAGAATTGGGCTTCGTAATGAGCAGCTGGGCTGGATTGAATGGTGCTTGTTCGAACTGTTCGGGCCTGGACGGACTTGGGATACACTGAACTGACTAGGATCAGGCTGCACTTAGAAGTGGACTGAACTGACAAACTGATTTGAACTGACCAGTGTCGTGCTTGGTCATCCGTCACCGACCTGGATTGATACTTGACTGAACTCTCAGTGACTCGTTATACTGGGAATGGGCTGAACTGACTAGTACCTGGCTGTACTGTTCGGGCCTTTTTTACTGGGAATGGACACCTTTTTACTGGGAATGGACAGACATGACTGGAACGCACTCATGGAAGTTAGCTGACCAGACAAACTGACTTAAACTGACCAGTACTGGGCTTGGTAATCAGCGACGGGGCTGGAAGGACTTGACTGCACTGTCTGGGCCTGGTTATACTCGGAATGGGCTGAACTGACTAGTACTTGGCTGAACTGTCCGGGCCGGTTTTTACTGGGTATGGGCTGAACTGACTGAAACGCACTTGAGGAAGTAAGCTGAACTGACTAACTGACAAACTGACCAGTACTGGGCTTGGTAATCAACGACAGGGCTGGATTGATTAGTAGTTGGCAGAACTGTCTGGGCCTGGTTAGACTAGGAATGGGTTGAAATGACTGAGACAAGGTTGCACTTAGTGGACGTTATGGCCTGCACTTAGTATAACTCATCTGAATTGAAAAACAATTGAACTGACAATTAGGCTTGGTAAACAGCTACTCGGCTGGATTGATTAGTACTTGGCTGAACTGTCTGTGCCTGGTTATACTGGCAACGGACAGACCTGACTGGAACGCACTCGTGGAAGTTATCTGAACTGACAAACTGACTTAAACTGAGCAGTACTGGGCTTGGTAATCAACGACAGGGCTGGATTGATAAGTACTTGCCTGAACTGTCCGGGCCACTGAAATGACTGAGACAGGGCAGCACGTAGTGGAAGTTATGGGCTGCACTTAGTGTAACTCATCTGAACTGAAAAACCGATTTGAACTTGGATCTGTCCGGGCCTTGTTTGACAGGGATTGGGCTGAACAGCCTTGTACTTGGCTGTACTGTCCGGGCCTGTTTCGACGAGGAATGGGCAACACCTAATGGAAGTGGACTCCACGGACTGATTTGAACTGACCACAATTGGGCCTGGTAATCAGCAGCTGGACTGGATTGACTGCACATATGCTGAAATGACTGAGATTGGGCTGCACTTAACGAATGTTAGCTGAACTGACACACTCATTTCAACTCACCAGAAGTGGACTTGGTCAACAGCTACTGGGCTGGATTGATTAGGATTTGGCTGAACTGTCCGGGCCTGGTCGGACTAGGAATGGGTTGAAATGATCCAGACAGGGCCGCACATAAGTGGAAGTTAGCTGGCTGACAAAACTGATCTGAACTGACCAGAATCGGGCATGGTAATCAGGAAAAGGGCTGGATTGATCGGAACTTTGCCGAACTGTCTGGGCATGGTGGGAACTGTCTGGGAGCAGCTGTGCTCGATTGATCAGCACTTGGCAGAACTATCCGAGCCTTGTTTGACTGGGATTGGGCTGAACTGACGAGTACTTGGCTGTTCTGTCCGGGTCTGTTTACTGGCAATGGGCTGAACTGAACTGACTGGAACGCACTTGTGAAGTTAACTGAACTGACAAACTGACTTGAACTGACCAGTACTGGGCTCGGTCATCATCAGCAGGGCTGGATTGATTATGATTTGGCTAACTGTCTGGCTAAACTGTCTGGGTCTGGTCGGACTGGGAATGGGCTAAACTGACTGTGACAGGCTGCACCTTCTGAAAGTGGTCTGATCTTACAAACTCATCTGAACTGACCAGAATCGGGCATGGTAATCTGCGACAGGGCTGGATTGATTAGCACTTGGTTGAATTGTCCATGCCCAGTTGGACTGGGAATGGCCTTTTGGACTGGTTGGATGCTGCACTAAAAAGTGACAAACTGACAAACGGATCTGAACTGACCAGAATTGGAATTGGCAATCAGCGACTGGGCTGGATTGAATGGTACTTGGCTGAATTGTCCGGGGCTGGTTGGACTGGGACCGGGCTGCACTAAGAAGTAACCTGAACTCCGAACTGAGGGACTGGTCTGAACAAGGTGGCATGAGCTAGACTAACTAGGACTAGTTTGGACTGAGTAGGACTGGGCTGCATTAAGATGGACTGAGCTTAAATGACAGGAACTGGTCCATGAGATCTGGGACAGGGCTGAACGTACTGTGTTTGACTGATAGGGACTTGGCTGAACTGCTTGGAACTAGGCTGCACCGACTGGGACTCAGCTGAACAGATTGCGACTGTGCCGTATCGACTCGGACTATGCAAAACTGACTGGGACTCCGTTGAACTCACTAGTCCGCGTCTGAACTCAGTCTAGCATGCGCTGAACTGACGGGAATGGGCCACACCCACAGGGATCAAGCTTTGCAAAATGTGACTTGTCGAGACAGATTGGGATTGGACAGATTGGGATTGGCTGAAGTGACTGACAGGGCTGATTGATCTTGCTGGGACTTGACTGAAGTGACTGGGCGTTAGCAGGTTGAACTGGTGTTGAGCTGGTCAGGCTGGGAATGATCTGATTGAATGGGACAGGGCAGGGAAACGTGGCCCGCTCGGGGATACGGGAAACCCCACCTTTGCCCCTGCCATGTGTTGCCCTTTTGCCCCCAAGGAATATGCCACCCTCTCCTGTGTCCTTAGATGCCCATGAGCGACTGACGAGCTTGGACGAAATCGTAGCCTTCCAAGCGAACCACAAAGCGCAAGAAGTCAACAGTCAAGCATTGCTCTTCTGTTTTTTCCAACTTCCCCTGACCCCTCCCCTCTTGCCCCGTCGCTGAGGTTTTCCTGAGCACTGTGCCACGAGGGTTGCATCTTTTTCTGTCTATTCGCCGTGCATTCCGGGCAGCGTATTTTTTTGTCAATCGAAACGAATAGGGCCATATCCTGATTTGATGCATGGGCAAGACAAGCAAAACAAAACTAGCCTGAACCAATAACCAACCAATCCAATCTACCCTAACCTGACCCACCTACCCCAACCTGACCACCTAACCGAATCCGTTTTCGTTGATCAGAATAGTTTTCGCACTGTTTCTTGGGTCAAAAATTTCATATGGTGTTAGCTGGAAAAGTGTCCGATTCGTGTAGATTAATCAAATACGCTTTCGGGCAGTTGCCACGGCAGTGACCCAGTCCTACATGGCTAACAATAAAATTGACGTTCTCTCAATTTTTTCTCTATTTTTGCTCAGCACCGGTGGATGGTATAGTGCACCTGCCTGATGACGGGTTCGCAAAAAGCTGTTTTTTTTTAAATTGTGCATTCTGAGCACCATTTGCGATACCATTTTTTTTAGATTTCCTCCCCTTCAGGGAGGGGGACACCCCCACCCCGAACCCCTCCCCCGGCGTTGCGCTGTTTAACACCCTGCATCGTCCACACCACGCTTCCTCCGGCATGCATTTCCCGCCTGGCAAATCAGCCGCCGGACTGCACCTGAGACAGGGTAATTATTACGGGTTTTGTCGGACAGGGACATGGCTGAACTGACAGATGCTGCACTGACTGGATGTGGGCTGAACTGACGACGATGACTGGGTTGGATTTACTGCCACTGGGTTGGGCTGATGGGGATTGGGTCGTAGTGACTGCGACTTGGCTCAACTGACTGGGACTTCCACAGATAAAAGGGCGGATTCCAATTGCATTTCACATGTCAAAGATCCTTACTTGAAAACACGCAATGCAATACAAGACAGAGAAATGTCGGATGGCCGAAACCCTTTTCCACCAATAAAAGGGTGGATTCCATTTGCATGTGAAACAAATGTACCTGAAAACAAGCAATGCGAAAGAAAACAGAGAAATGTCGGATGGCCGAAACCCTTTTCCACCAATAAAAGGGTGGATTCCATTTGCATGTGAAACAAATGTACCTGAAAACAAGCAATGCGAAAGAAAACAGAGAAATGTCGGATGGCCGAAACCCTTTTCCACCAATAAAAGGGTGGATTCCATTTGCATGTGAAACAAATGTACCTGAAAACAAGCAATGCGACAGAAAACAGAGAAATGTCGGATGGCCGAAACCCTTTTCCACCAATAAAAGGGTGGATTCCATTTGCATGTGAAACAAATGTACCTGAAAACAAGCAATGCGAAAGAAAACAGAGAAATGTCGGATGGCCGAAACCCTTTTCCACCAATAAAAGGGTGGATTCCATTTGCATGTGAAACAAATGTACCTGAAAACAAGCAATGCGACAGAAAACAGAGAAATGTCGGATGGCCGAAACCCTAAACAAATGTACCTGAAAACAAGCAATGCGATAGAAAACAGAGAAATGTCGGATGGCCGAAACCCTTTTCCACCAATAAAAGGGTGGATTCCATTTGCATGTGAAACAAATGTACCTGAAAACAAGCAATGCGACAGAAAACAGAGTAGAAACAAGCAATACAATTAAAAAAACAGAGAAATGTCCGATGGTCAAAACCCTTTTCCACCAATAAAAGGGCAGGTTCAAATCACAAAATAAAACGCAATAAAAGGGCAGGCACATCAAACATCCACACGTAAAAACAAGCAATACGATAGAAAACAGAGAAATGTCGGATGCATAAGCTGGTCAAGCCATTCCTTTCTTGTTCATTGCTTCAATGGAACATATTTCGGCACTGTTCAACTTCATTTTCTCCTGACTGACACTTGAAATGATTGGAGGAAGTTCTTGCAAAGGAAGGATTTGTAGCTACAGCTTCTGAATCTGATTTCCGCAATGCGAAGGCTCCTGATGACTGATGACTTCATCTTCTGCATTCTGAAGGCCATTTTGCTGCAGTGACTGTCTGCGACGACTGATTAGCATCCCTGAAATAAGTTTGTGACAAGGTCAAATTTTCATCTCGAATTCACAGACCACTAAACACACTTCCATAATATCAATGTTAAACACCAACTTGGTTGTTTCAGTCACTTTTTAATTGAACATACTGACGCATTATGCCTGCAGTTTCGTGTAATGGTGATGCTGTTGCGAGTAGCTTGTGTCACTTTGATCTTTGAGTGATTGCTTTTCTGCTTTTTACTCTTTGTATTCATAAAAAGCAGAGTGACCCACTCCCCCTCCCTTCTCTCTCCCCCGTCCTCCCTCTCTCTCTCTCTCTTTCTAGTTCTCTCTCATGCGAAATCTTCAGCCACATAGATGGAGCATTAGTCTGACACTGCAAAAAATAGTTTCCATTTGGAATTGAAAAACATGAAACGATTGAAAATGGATTCTGTCCACATGAAACGGTAAAGAATGTCTTTTGGCTCTCTCTGAATAATATTGATTAGGACAAGTCAGACCTTCCTTGAGGCCCTTTTGTCGCACAGATAAAGTTTTCTGACAAACCAATAGACTGTACCGGACTTCAGTTGAGAGCACACTAGGCTTTTAAACAACCTTCAGGGTCCACCATGACAAAGCTGAACTTCACCATACAAGGAATCAAGGAACTAAACCAGAGGATTCATGCTGAGAAAATAAAGGAATTCTTCTTGTATTAACAACTATGGAAACCCATCATCTGAACACAGAAGGAAGAACAATATACAAACTCAAAGAAATACCTGTGTCGAGGATCCTCGTCTATCTGTACATCCTTATCTAAGAAAGGGAACGATTCTGGCTGTTGCCCTGTGGCCAAACTTAATTTACGCCTGAAAACCGCCCTATTCATTCGGTTTGACACCTCGCGGTGCAACGCGCAACCTGGGAGTCGAACTCCTACCTACCGCGCAGGAAAAGGGAGGGACGAAGAGAAGGGACGTCGAGGATATCTTCAGCTTATCCACTGGACAATTGACTGATGCCGTGATTGTGGCTTGGCCAACATCAATCACGACTGGCACAGCGAGATTGCCAACACCTTCATCAACCATCAGTGGTGAAGATTCTCGTGTCGTCAATCGACATCGATCAACGAGTTCGTGGTCAACACCTCGTCAATACCACCTTGTGGGTATCACAGACACACTCGCGTTCATGAGACATCAACCAGGTGATGTTAATTGCGGTTATTTTTAACCCGACAAATGCGTAAGCATTGCATGCTTTTGTCCCCGAACTCTCAGTGACTCGTTATAACTGGGATGGGCTGACTGACAATGACCTGGGAATGGACAGACATGACTGGAACGCACTCATGGAAGTTAGCTGACCAGACAAACTGACTTTAACTGACCAGTACTGGGCTTGGTAATCAGCGACGGGGCTGGAAGGACTTGACTGCACTGTCTGGGCCTGGTTATACTCGGAATGGGCTGAACTGACTAGTACTTGGCTGAACTGTCCGGGCCGGTTTTTACTGGGTATGGGCTGAACTGACTGAAACGCACTTGAGGAAGTAAGCTGAACTGACTAACTGACATAAACTGACCAGTACTGGGCTTGGTAATCAACGACAGGGCTGGATTGATTAGTAGTTGGCAGAACTGTCTGGGCCTGGTTAGACTAGGAATGGGTTGAAATGACTGAGACAAGGTTGCACTTAGTGGACGTTATGGCCTGCACTTAGTATAACTCATCTGAATTGAAAAACAGAATTGAACTGACAATTAGGCTTGGTAAACAGCTACTCGGCTGGATTGATTAGTACTTGGCTGAACTGTCTGTGCCTGGTTATACTGGCAACGGACAGACCTGACTGGAACGCACTCGTGAAGTTATCTGAACTGACAAACTGACTTAAACTGAGCAGTACAGGGCTTGGTAATCAACGACAGGGCTGGATTGATAAGTACTTGCCTGAACTGTCCGGGCCACTGAAATGACTGAGACAGGGCAGCACGTAGTGGAAGTTATGGGCTGCACTTAGTGTAACTCATCTGAACTGAAAAACCGATTTGAACTTGGATCTGTCCGGGCCTTGTTTGACAGGGATTGGGCTGAACAGCCTTGTACTTGGCTGTACTGTCCGGGCCTGTTTCGACGAGGAATGGGCAACACCTAATGGAAGTGGACTCCACGGACTGATTTGAACTGACCACAATTGGGCCTGGTAATCAGCAGCTGGACTGGATTGACTGCACATATGCTGAAATGACTGAGATTGGGCTGCACTTAACGAATGTTAGCTGAACTGACACACTCATTTCAACTCACCAGAAGTGGACTTGGTCAACAGCTACTGGGCTGGATTGATTAGGATTTGGCTGAACTGTCCGGGCCTGGTCGGACTGCAATGGGTTGAAATGATCCAGACAGGGCCGCACATAAGTGGAAGTTAGCTGGCTAACAAAACTGATCTGAACTGACCAGAATCGGGCATGGTAATCAGGAAAAGGGCTGGATTGATCGGAACTTTGCCGAACTGTCTGGGCATGGTGGGAACTGTCTGGGAGCAGCTGTGCTCGATTGATCAGCACTTGGCAGAACTATCCGAGCCTTGTTTGACTGGGATTGGGCTGAACTGACGAGTACTTGGCTGTTCTGTCCGGGTCTGTTTACTGGCAATGGGCTGAACTGAACTGACTGGAACGCACTTGTGAAGTTAACTGAACTGACAAACTGACTTGAACTGACCAGTACTGGGCTCGGTCATCATCAGCAGGGCTGGATTGATTATGATTTGGCTAACTGTCTGGGTCTGGTCGGACTGGGAATGGGCTAAACTGACTGTGACAGGCTGCACCTTCTGGAAGTGGTCTGATCTTACAAACTCATCTGAACTGACCAGAATCGGGCATGGTAATCTGCGACAGGGCTGGATTGATTAGCACTTGGTTGAATTGTCCATGCCCAGTTGGACTGGGAATGGCCTTTTGGACTGGTTGGATGCTGCACTAAAAAGTGACTTAAACTGACAAACGGATCTGAACTGACCAGAATTGGAATTGGCAATCAGCGACTGGGCTGGATTGAATGGTACTTGGCTGAATTGTCCGGGGCTGGTTGGACTGGGACCGGGCTGCACTAAGAAGTAACCTGAACTCCGAACTGAGGGACTGGTCTGAACAAGGTGGCATGAGCTAGACTAACTAGGACTAGTTTGGACTGAGTAGGACTGGGCTGCATTAAGATGGACTGAGCTTAAATGACAGGAACTGGTCCATGAGATCTGGGACAGGGGCTGAACGTACTGTGTTTGACTGATAAGTGATAGGGACTTGGCTGAACTGCTTGGAACTAGGCTGCACCGACTGGGATTCAGCTGAACAGATTGCGACTGTGCCGTATCGACTCGGACTATGCAAAACTGACTGGGACTCCGTTGAACTCACTAGTCCGCGTCTGAACTCAGTCTAGCATGCGCTGAACTGACGGGACTGGGCCACACCCACAGGGATCAAGCTTTGCAAAATGTGACTTGTCGAGACAGATTGGGATTGGACAGATTGGGATTGGCTGAAGTGACTGACAGGGCTGATTGATCTTGCTGGGACTTGACTGAAGTGACTGGGCGTTAGCAGGTTGAACTGGTGTTGAGCTGGTCAGGCTGGGAATGATCTGATTGAATGGGACAGGGCAGGGAAACGTGGCCCGCTCGGGGATACGGGAAACCCCGCCTTTGCCCCTGCCATGTGTTGCCCTTTTGCCCCCAAGGAATATGCCACCATCTCCTGTGTCCTTAGATGCCCATGAGCGACTGACGAGCTTGGACGAAATCGTAGCCTTCCAAGCGAACCACAAAGCGCAAGAAGTCAACAGTCAAGCATTGCTCTTCTGTTTTTTCCAACTTCCCCTGACCCCTCCCCTCTTGCCCCGTCGCTGAGGTTTTCCTGAGCACTGTGCCACGAGGGTTGTGTCTTTTTCTGTCTATTCGCCGTGCATTCCGGGCAGCGTATTTTTTTGTCAATCGAAACGAATAGGGCCATATCCTGATTTGATGCATGGGCAAGACAAGCAAAACAAAGCTAGCCTGAACCAATAACCTAACCAATCCAATCTACCCTAACCTGACCCACCTACCCCAACCTGACCACCTAACCGAATCCGTTTTCGTTGATCAGAATAGTTTTCGCACTGTTTCTTGGGTCAAAAATTTCATATGGTGTTAGTTGGAAAAGTGTCCGATTCGAGTAGATTGATCAAATACGCTTTCGGGCAGTTGCCGCGACAGTGACCCAGTCCTACATGGCTAACAATAAAATTGACGTTCTCTCAATTTTTTCTCTATTTTTGCTCAGCACCGGTGGATGGTATAGTGCACCTGCCTGATGACGGGTTCGCAAAAAGCTGTTTTTTTTTTTAATTGTGCATTCTGAGCACCATTTGCGACACCATTTTTTTTAGATTTCCTCCCTTCAGAGAGGGGACACCCCCACCCCGAACCCCTCCCCGGCGTTGCGCTGTTTAACACCCTGCATCGTCCACACCACGCTTCCTCCGCATGCATTTCCCGCCTGGCAAATCAGCCGCCGGACTGCACCTGAGACAGGGTAATTATTACGGGTTTTGTCGGACAGGGACATGGCCGAACTGACAGATGCTGCACTGACTGGATGTGGGCTGAACTGACGACGATGACTGGGTTGGATTTACTGCCACTGGGTTGGGCTGATGGGGATTGGGTCGTAGTGACTGCGACTTGGCTCAACTGACTGGGACTTCCACAGATAAAAGGGCGGATTCCAATTGCATTTCACATGTCAAAGATCCTTACTTGAAAACATGCAATGCAATACAAGACAGAGAAATGTCGGATGGCCGAAACCCTTTTCCACCAATAAAAGGGTGGATTCCATTTGCAAGTGAAACAAATGTACCTGAAAACAAGCAATGCGACAGAAAACAGAGAAATGTCGGATGGCCGAAACCCTTTTCCACCAATAAAAGGGTGGATTCCATTTGCATGTGAAACAAATGTACCTGAAAACAAGCAATGCGATAGAAACAGAGAAATGTCGGATGGCCGAAACCCTTTTCCACCAATAAAAGGGCAGATTAACTTTGCATGTGAATGAAATGTTCCTGAAAACAAGCAATGCGATAGAAAACAGAGAAATGTCGGATGGCCGAAACCCTTTTCCACCAATAAAAGGGTGGATTCACTTTGCATGTGAAACAAATGTTCCTGAAAACAAGCAATGCGATAGAAAACAGAGAAATGTCGGATGGCCGAAACCCTTTTCCACCAATAAAAGGGTGGATTCACTTTGCATGTGAAACAAATGTACCTGAAAACAAGCAATGCGACAGAAAACAGAGAAATGTCGGATGGCCGAAACCAAGGTACGTAGCATCGACGCTGTAATAAGGTACGGCAGAACCGCGAGCCAGCCGAATCTGGCTTCCTGCGTTGCCGAGCAAAATGACGTCATTGCGACACAGGAGTTGTGGATGCCGCATTTGCAGCAGCAGCGCAAGCGGGAAAAAGAACAACAGGGAAGATGGCGGATTGCAAGAGTAGAAATCAGGGGGTGATCCAGTTGATCAGTTTAGTCTGCGGATAAATTTTTGCCTCTGTCCCACGGGGTGGGGCAAGGGCAAACTTAACTGGAACACCCCACGGAAAGTGAAATGAATAAGATGTTAAAACTCACTTCAATCTCAAGTCGGAATTCTGGACCTTTGCCACATGAACTTGTATCTTTTCAATCTTATGTTTTTGGGACCCAAATCTGACACAAAAAGGGGGGTCAGGGGGCGTGAGCCCCCAGCAGGGGTTCAGGGGGCAGAACCCCGGCAGGGGGTTTGGGGGACGGAGTGCCCCAAAAGCTGGTGCATTTTGACAAATTTGGGATTGGCATTTTAAGACGTTAAAAGTCACATTTTCGTCTGATTTCTGACTGGTTTTTCTGCTTCTGTGGATCCGAATTTGAGTCATTTCCACAAAGAAAAAAAAATGGTTCATTTACATCAGAAAAAATTCCAGGACGGACATGTCAAAATCCAGGACATTCCAGAACTTTCCAGGACGGGTGGGAACCCTGTGGAAATATCTAGTCCAGCTCTTCAGAGTTGATATGCTTGGCAAAGGAATCCTCCATGTGTTTCTGATGAGGGCATGTGCTTTGAGGGACACGGCACGAACTTGGAGTCCTTTGACAATATCGGCCGCTTCCCATTTTGCCTGGGTCTGCCCCTTCAAAAAACACTGAATTTGTTTGGGGGAGAAGCAAGCTCCAAGTTTTGGAATTAGTGCACAATCCCTTCTTTGTTTTTCAGCTAGGATTTGGCTGAACAAAGTTCCTCTTTCAGCTTGGAATTTTCTTCCAAAATCTTTCGCTCACGCTCGTGGCAAAAGACACGATCGTGAGCGTGAGCGCACGTGTCTTTGTGGCTTTCGTGGCTTCCAGCAGCACGAAACAAGACGACACGCCTGCTTCATTGCTTGTGCAAAAACGTTTGGGCGAAACATCACCAGAGAGAACATCATGAGCATCTCTTTTTTACACGACGTTTCTCAACACGGGTCGCTCTGCCCAAGTCGGTAGACAATGACACTCCGGGTAAATTTAAAGTGGGAACTGAGTTATCTTTAAGCTTTGCAGTGGAATTATATGCCGTCAATTCTGTTTAAAATCTCGCTGGAAACAATCCGCTCCAAAATGAGAAGAGCAAATCACCGCATTATCGGCATTGAAGCTGTCTTTCCTTCGACACTTGTGCACCCATGTCTCACGTAGATTGGGCTCTTTCGGAAATCGATGAAAGCTGACACGTTTTCCACTTTTCGGTTGGCTTGGTTTGGGTCGGTTTTGGCTTAGTTTGGCTCGGTTAGCTTGGTTTGGGTCGGCGTGGCTTGGTTTGGTCGGTTTGCGGTTTGGCTTGGTTTGGGTCGGTTGGCTTGGTGGGTTGGCTGGGTTGGGCTCGGTTTGCGTCGGTTTGGCTCGGTTTGGGTGGTCCGGGTTTTACAGCAATCTGCCACCATCACACTGGCATTTTCAGAGCGAAAATCAGATCCTGAACGAACCCGTTTCCTGAGCAAACAACCAGGACACAGCGTGCTGCTTCTATGCATCGAAGGGCGAGTCGAGTCTTCCCTCTCGGACGGTCGGCCAGTGCCGCTGCCAACGCCAAGCACCATTGCAATTCGCATCTTTGCATTTGGTGTCGCAATGACGTCATGCGCCTCACGCAGCTCTTCACGCCGCCGCACATGGTTCTGACTCTGCTTGGCCGAAACCCTTTTCCACCAATAAAAGGGTGGATTCCATTTGCATGTGAAACAAATGTACCTGAAAACAAGCAATGCGACAGAAAACAGAGAAATGTCGGATGGCCGAAACCCTTTTCCACCAATAAAAGGGTGGATTCCATTTGCATGTGAAACAAATGTACCTGAAAACAAGCAATGCGACAGAAAACAGAGAAATGTCGGATGCCCGAGCTGGTCAAGCCATTCCTTTCTTGTTCATTGCTTCAATGGAACATATTTCGGCACTGTTCAACTTCATTTTCTCCTGACTGACACTTGAAATGATTGGAGGAAGTTCTTGCAAAGGAAGGATTTGTAGCTACAGCTTCTGAATCTGATTTCCGCAATGCGAAGGCTCCTGATGACTGATGACTTCATCTTCTGCATTCTGAAGGCCATTTTGCTGCAGTGACTGTCTGCGACGACGACTGATTAGCATACCTGAAATAAGTTTGTGACAAGGTCAAATTTTCATCTCGAATTCACAGACCACTAAACACACTTCCATAATATCAATGTTAAACACCAACTTGGTTGTTTCAGTCACTTTTTAATTGAACATACTGTAGCATTATGCCTGCAGTTTCGTGTAATGGTGATGCTGTTGCGAGTAGCTTGTGTCACTTTGATCTTTGAGTGATTGCTTTTCTGCTTTTTACTCTTTGTATTCATAAAAAGCAGAGTGACCCACTCCCCCTCCCTTCTCTCTCCCCCGTCCTCCCTCTCTCTCTCTCTCTTTCTAGCTCTCTCTCATGCGAAATCTTCAGCCACATAGATGGAGCATTAGTCTGACACTGCAAAAAATAGTTTCCATTTGGAATTGAAAAACATGAAACGATTGAAAATGGATTCTGTCCACACAAGCATCAAACACCCGTTTTCTCGGCATGTAAACACTTCAATTAATGTAAAAATCAGAATGGTAATGACAATTTTTGTAAAAGATGCAGCACACGGGAAACACTATCTTCCGTTTGCCAATTCATCGCTGAGGAAAAGTTTCATTGAATGCATCAATCACTGGGAGAAAACTAATGCTCTGCTCCATTTTTCAGTTTCCAATCTTACATTTTACTGACACATTTACTGGTTGAGTCAAAAGTGACTCCCTACAAATGTCACCGTTCTCTCAGTTGCATGTTTCGTTATCTTCCCGTTCATGACCCCTTTTTTCATGGATGGTCCATTGGTCGACGACTTTCCAGACAACCAACCAAAGTGCCTTTGAAAAGTCTATTTCTCCTTCTTTCAAGGCCAGAGGGCCAGGTTTGAACTTGTGTCACTCGTCGGTGCAGTGTAAAGCATCGCTTGGGGTAGAAAAAAATGTGTGCAGCCAATCGAACAGCATTCAACCAATCAACGTTCTCAGACAAAAATTGGCAGAACCATCAACCATCCATTGCTCTAAATTCCAATCGAACTCCTGCCACTGCTCAAAGCGAACTCCCATATTTTTTCCATTCCAAAGAGGAATAAATCCAAAACCTGCCTTCTTCGCTGTTTTTTTCCTTTTTGCCTTTTCTTGTCACATTTAAACCCACGATTTGCGTAAATGCTGTCAAAAAACAACTCTGTTGGCAAAATTTCTTGGTGATTTTTTATTCAGTTTTGCCACAATACTTTCGGACTGGCATTAACCTCTGAAACAGGCCACATCTATGAAGCTTTGGATTCAATTTTGTTTCACAAATTTTCATCAATTCCACAAAACGCAAAATGAAAGTCCAACCGTGCTCAGAACGTTATAATGTGTAGGGATACATATTCGATGAACAAAAAAGGACATCTCACCAGAACAATCGCTTCAGAGGCCAAATGACCGTCTTCACGGGAATAACAGAACCACCAATTGTACTCCTTTCTCTCCTGCTCTTATCAGGATCACCAGAAAAGGCAGTGGCGTGAAGAGGGGTTTTTCAGTGGGTAGGGGTACAGCAGCAACAAAACGGCACACGAATTGACGCATGCATCTAAACGCCCTGCATCAGGTGGTATGGTAGCCTACGTCTGCAGCCGTAGGCTACCATAGAGGGATCTGGGGCAGCAGCCCCAGCACGATTCCAATGGACCGAACCCTTTTCAGGAGATTTCGTCATGTGAATTTGCGCATGAATCTAAATTCCCTGCATCAGGTGGTATGGTAGCCTACGTCTGCAGCCGTAGGCTACCATAGAGGGGTCTGGGGCGACAGCCCCAGTAAGATTGCATGGGCCAAACCCTCGACAGGAGATTGGAGGATGAAGTCCTCCAAAAGCTGGCGCTTTTCAAGAAATTACAGCTTCTCCAGATGTGCCAGGACTGGAATGGGCACTCGAACAACAAAAGGACAGGGGAACATGCTCCCGGTACCCCCCATCTCCACGCCACTGCATGTTGAATGTTGATCCGAACGACTGACTTGATCATAGCTGGAGAAGGATTGGACCTGTCGGCATCGAACACGAGACAGCTTCGTTGGCAAAGCTGGTCAGAGAGTGTTAGCTGAATTTGCAGACTTATCTTGACTGAAAAAAAGAGAAAAAATCAGAACTTCGAATTTGGATTCATAGCATCAAATGAGTTTGAAAATGATAAGATCAACGAAAGGAATATGTAGACAGATAGTGCTGCTGGCAGCATGCAGAATAATGTGTTGTGGGCAGGTTCACCTCGCTGCAGTCAAAAAGTGAAGAGTACGTAATGCAAATCATTGCGTCTGCATCGATGCGTTGGGCATTCATCAGGTGTAAAATCCAAACCACTAGTCCGATTTATGTGGTGTAAAGAAGAAACATGGGGGCAATCGCTTGAATAAAAAATATCCCCAAACTTGCTTAACCTTCTGCCACCGGCGGAAAATGCGCAAATGACGGGAGGTGACAATAATCAGTTTTTGTCCCTGGCCCAAAAACCGGCCCATTTTTGGTCGAAATTGACGATTTTTTTTTCTTGCGAAAAATGTAACTTTGACATTTGACCTGTAGCCCTGTTGAAAAAAAAAACAGAAATTCTCGTCCAAAGCACTAAAATTTTGAATTTAAAAATACCATTGCATTTTTCTAAATTTCACTCACCAGAATGATTTCGATTTTGTCGTTTCTCTTCCGGTAAACTCATTCCTTCTTCTGGTTCGATGGTGATCCCAATATGTACAAGGGGTCCAATATGTACAGGGAGTTGCCAATCTTAAATTTATTCAAGATTGGCAACCGTGTGAAAGACTGAAGCAGTCTTTGTTCACGCAAAGTCACTTTCCATCTCAAAAGATCCAAAAATAGGAGAAACGGTTAAAAACGAAGGTATAATTCCATGTTGCTAAAAGCAATTTTCGTTGTGGCAAATTGTGGCAACACCCGTTAGCCTTTCGATCGAAGGCAGACATTTTAAACATCATTCCCATCACTTCAAAAATCCCCGTACGGGAGGCGATAATTTCCACCCTGAACGGACGAAAACTTTTGTATCACAATGTTCAATCATCAGACACCAAATGCGACATCGCGGCCGAAAGAGGAGGAAAGCCAATTTAATTACCTTTCGAACAACACCACACACATCCCAATTGGATCAGAAACACTGAGTCAGCGTCATTTCAAACACGGCACAACAAATGAAAAAGTCATCCAACTTTGAACGCCATTATCTCCAAAACAATTCCTGCGAAAACAAAAGCGTCTGATTTCCGTCTTCTTCAAGACGTAACCAAAATCCAACTTCGCATCTTTATTGCCTGGTCCCTTTACTCTGATGCAACCCCATCACCACCATGCCACCCACCACACGGGTCCCTATAGACACTCCAGTAGAACGGCCTGACGCATTGCAAATGCAGCAACCTCACCAGAAAACAAAAAATTGGCGGGAAAGTATTGATTGAAAATTGTCAGCGAACATTTTCGCCAACTGAGAAAACTCTGCAGAGTATCATCCGATCCCGAATTCGCTTATGATGTGCCTGTACAAAGAAAAACTACAGGGTATTTCGGAATTTTTATTTTTTGGTGAGGTATCCTCGCTACCCGTATAACCCTTGAAAGCTTCCGGTTTTCGGTCCTTGGGGAAAATCTGAGTATTCTCGCTTCGCGGGGGCAGAAGGTTAAGAGTCTTCCAAAAATATCATGAGAAACCAAAAGAAATTGGCAATAATCTGCAAGGACGACATCGCAATACCAATACACATGGAAAAAACTCTTGGTATGCTTGTCGTATGCATATGTGCGGGGAAAACCTGACTTGCGTTATCCCCTCCCCTCAACGCATTGGTCTACGTGTCCGCCAATTGCTTGTTGTCAACTGACAGCAACTGTGCCTACTCCATCACGACAACCTTATCGTCAAAAAATTAAAATCACCTTTCAGCTCACCTTTTGTTCTTCTTGGGCCTACTGTCCCTTGAAGAGAACCATTTTCATCGGAATCCTGATGGATGGAGGGCCCTTTCAGCTGTTCATTAAGATTGCTGGCAGTAGACGTCTGAACCGTAGGTGGAAGAAGTTCTTGAGAAGAGATCTCACCAATTGAGAAAATGTGTTTCTTCGCCAAATTCTGTGGTCTCAAAAACGTGATCACAGTGCCGGAATGCCTGCCTTTCGCCGACAAGCTGGAAGCGTTCCAGGATTAGCCAAAAAAGAATAGTTTTTCCAGGCGAGGCAGAACTGGCTGATTGCAGCGGAAAACTTTCTCTGCTTGGATCAAGATGTCCACTTTGAGATATGGATCAGTCCACCAAAATCCTTGACGGATGTTGAAAAAGCCACAGCAAACTGTCTCACTTGATAGGGATAAACTTGCACCGAACCCACCTCTGTTTCAGCAAACTTTGCAACTCGGTGAAAAATGAATCCAAAAGCATTCCTGCATCATTCGTCAAGAATTTTTATTCAAGCTGGCGATGAGTTCCTCCAAGGTACGGTTCCCTTTTTGGCTCATCATGCGTTCATGTTCATAGACTTTAGTGAACGATTCAAAGCAACAATTTTCTTTTCTTTTTGCCAGAAGGTATGAATGATCCTTGTTGGAAGTTGGTCCTGTGGATGCTGAAGGGAGAGCCGTTGGTTGGCCGTTAAGGCCAATTGGGTTCAGCGGATCCAAAAGCATCAAACAGTTTCCGCTTCCCGGGTGGCCGGTTGTCTCCTTCCTCTGCAAATGGCAAGGGAAACAGAATTGAATTGGGCTCATACCCTGTCAGGACCCTTCGAGTGTCGAGTGTTGACCATGTGGAAGTCCTCGGGGACGAAAATGGGCACTGCATAATCTTAAGAACTTCGTCGGAGCCCATGGATCGCTTTGTCTGTTTTTGGTTTGAAAGTGGAAACAAACCTGTGCGACGTAACTTTCCTTTCATGGTTGGATCCATTTTGACAATTCACCGAAGATGAAAATGCTTACTGGAGAGTTCTCATGCAAAAATTAATTCGTTCTTCTTCCAGAACTGCCACAAATCCAAAAATCTGCCAGCTCCAATGGCCGAAAACGGAGCACAGAACTGGCATAACAACACATCTTCATCACAAATTCGGCCGTTCGCCGAAGCCATTCACTCTTTTCCTTGTTGCCCACCGAAATCATGGCGGCAGATCCTCCAAACCAAAAACACAGCCAGTGGTGCTGTGTCCCCTCGCACCTCCTCCGTTTATTCA
>JASGXE010013890.1:0-24028 GCA_030068105.1 Sinentomon sp. SZTP_YWyxl | reverse complement strand
TGCAGAAATGATGCTGGCCATTCAAGGACACCACATTCCAGAAAAGAAAAAGATGGAACAGCTTCGAACACCCACCAAAAATGAACAACATTTTTATGGAATTTGTAAATTTTTTGCAGCTGCTGCGGATCGAACCCAGGTCCTCCCGGTCTGCAGGCGAATGCTCTGCCACTGAGCTATACCCCCAAACTATAGACTGTGTTCTAAAAGAACGCTAATATTTCACTGCTGCTGTTTCCGCAACGAAATTTTCAAGGAGAACAGCAAGCGCAATCCGCAGTCTTTTTTAATGATGTTTGGCAAAAATGCAAATGTAAACGGGTCAAAATAAATGATCATTAATCAACAGTTTCGATTAATGAGCTTCCTTTTAATGATCATTAAAAATTCAGATGTAAACACGGTATAAGTTTCTCTATCAGGGCTGTTCATGCCCCAATCAAAAGATATATTTTGGAGATCGTCCGACGCCATATATATCAAATAGTCAGTTCGTCCCTCACATGTTAAGTCATGGGCTGATTATTTCAGAAAATCTGATTTTTGGATTTTAACGATACGTTAACGAATAATGAGTTATGTATCAAGGAAGGCTCATTGTGCATTGAGATTTTTCAGCACATTTTTTCCCTTGAAACGTTAAATCAATGCACAAAAAACTTTCACCAAGCTTGTCATGGAGGATAAAACAAGTATGGATACGTGGTGCCATCTACAGTAACATATTTAAGACATCTATTCTGTTAAAATTTGCGTTACAATGCAATGTCGCTTGCTGGGGCGGATCTTTCTTTTGTTTCTTTTTTTTTTTTTTTCTTTCTCTTGTTCTTCTCTTTCCATGTGGTCGAACTTTACCACAAAACGCCAATCCGAAAAGAACGAAATGTAACATATATTAAGCCGCGTCAGAATGGACAGATTTTTGTCAGCAGACTTTTTCAGATCGTCTGTCCAAAACAGATTGTCACTCGAAACAATGTGCAAAGGAGAAGATTGGAGAATTGATCATTGCCCATTGTTTCGAGTGACAATCTGTTATGGACAGACGATCTGAAAAAGTCAGCCGACAAAAATCTGTCCATTCTGCGATGCGGCTTTACAATTCCTGACCATGAGTCACTGTGGTACCATGAGTACCACATCGTCCAGTACCATGAGGTACTGGACGAGTTACCATTCAACTCGATGGTTAATTTAAGAGACGGGTGCAATTTTCTCAACGATGGAAAATGAATCAGCGTCCTGCACAGAAATGAAATTTCCATAACACAAAACTCTCCAAGGAATTGAACCTGAGGATGAGTTGAAATGTGGAATGCAGGCGAATTTCCTCTCTGTGATGTGTCCATTTTTTATCGGCAACGAGAATAAACTGAGAGGTGCTTTGCACATCGCTACCTAATAGGTCAATGGAGGCAAGCGACATTTTTGGCCAAATTGAGTTAAGTGCATTTTCGGAATCAGCGTTCAAAACTACACCTTGTGGCAAAATATGGCAAGCCCCAGTGCAATATTTAATGATGGCATTATGGGGCAAGCGACATGGTGTGAATTGGGAATCTTTTTTTCATTTGTGGCTGAATGAGCTAAGTGCCTTATCATTTGTCATAATGAGGCAAGCGACAGGGCATTTTTTGTATAGGGCCCTGCTCCAGGTTTTGGTAAATTGAGGCAAGCGACATGTAAATTAAGGCAAGCGCATCTGTCCATTGCATTGATTATTGAGTTGAACCTGAGATCAAGATGGAATGGGAGCCAATCCTCTTCTTCACACCATTTTTCCATTTAGCCGTCAGTGGTAGTGCATAAATTAACAATTGCACTTGCTCCGTATTATCTACTAAAGATAGCATTTCAGCTTGCTAAAGATAGCATTTCAGCACCAATTCACAGGAAACCAGCATCAAAAACTGGGCATCAAATTAAGGGTTCAAGTCAAGCTAAGGGTTGGAGGACCACACCTACCGAAACCTGACAAAGGTGCAGGGATGGGTAAGTATAATACTTAGGTATTATATGTGAGTTTTCTGCGTATAATACGTCGTATTATACGTACGTATAAAATACGAACAATACGTGTGCAAAAATTTAACATATGTGACACATGACTCGGGGGTGCAATTTGACAAGGAATTCAATTCTGAAGTCATTTCACATCTCAGGACAGTATGGGAGGAATTAAACCTGATAAGTTGTCGGAAATGATGACGATCGCAGGAAGGGATAATAGGAACAGCTCATATTGCATTTTTAGATTTTTGTCTAAAATGATGGCTTTCTTTTCAAAACGGGTCGTATTGTTGTACGATGTGGGCTGTCGACGAAAATCAAGAAAAGTAATTGCCATTTTCATTAGAGCTGAAAATTCCCTGGATCATTAGCTCTGCCGATGATGCATAGCATTGATGAACCATAAGCTGTCCAAGTACTCAAGTGCCAGAATTCTCACTCCCATCCTACAGCTGGATTCTTGCTTGCATCTGGCATGATTTTGATCGAACATTTGTTTTTTTTTTCAACATTTGAAGTTCGTGCGGGATTTTCTGCCATGTGTCAGCACTTATATTGGGCGAACGTTTTTTTAAGTTTGCACTCCACCGAACAGTCATAGCAGAACAGGCTCTAATGACAAAGTTCTCAGAAAACATCAAAGTTCTTCATGTACCTACCTGGGAAAGGGAAGGGAAGGCAGCGAAGGGAAGGATACGCGATCGGCTGCATTATCTGTAAGGAGGCAAGGGTAAAGTAAGGAGGGACAGGAGTACGGAAAACATATCATCGGAATGTGGATGGGCCTAGTCATAGAGCATTCAATAAAAACAACAATCACACAGCTGCAACCACTCAAAAACACCCCAAGCAAGCATCATCAACCGGCCCACACCACACCCATTCACAATCTCAAATGAAACAATGGAAAAAAATAAAATACTTGTAGTTGAAAGAAAACGAAATGATGTGATGAAACAATGATGAAGCAATCGTGATCAGATGAAACGATCATGCCAATGATTGCATGGTCACCCAGTGCATTCTGCTAGGCCTTCACTCCAGTGCCAAATGCATTGGTAGTGAGGTGGTTTCAAGCATGTGTGCTTGCCATTTACTGGCTGTCACTGCTGAGTCGTTTTTCTGGTGATCGCAGAAATCTGGACCTCCAAGCCGTCGGACCAGAAAGAGAATTGGCACAGGAATTACTGAATCGGCCAATTGAAGTTGGGGAAGGCAGCTTCAGATTGAATACAGCAGTCAGGATTTCTGAGGCCACCCTCGTTATGGTAGGTACCCACTTCCGCTGCTAATAAGGGTTGCAAAGGTGAGAGGGTTGCAAAGGTGAGACAAAGCATGAGGTTGGTTTTTGGCACTTTCTCATTGCCACCATTCTTGCATCCATTTGCTGCTAAACAAGGTTGTCACCAATGATGTTAGTTTTTTGCCTTCTCCTATTTGTCATTTTTGATTTTCTGTGCACTTATCTCTTTTACCAGGCACATGAGCGCCATACATCTAGACCCATGTAAAGATGTAGCCTAAGCGAATAATTCCAATTTTGCAGCATCACCTTTCACATGATTGGTGCACGTAGACACAATAATTGTGTGGCCGACTTGAAAGCAATTTTAACTGTTTTTTTTTTTGTGTTTCATTGATGATGATGCTTGTCATTATTTTAATGCAATACCTAAATAGAATAGTGTGTTGGCATGTTAAAGTGCATCTTTTTCTGCAAAAAATGAGGCATCACTCGACTTTTAAGTTTTCTAAGTGTGTTATATGTACGTACGTATTATAAGCACGTATAATACGTGGAGTTTTGTACGTTTACCCATCCCTGCAAAGGTGTTGGTTTTTGATGCTGGTTTCTGCATAAAAGATGCTAAAATGCAATCTTTCTTTTGTCACCATCACACAGAATAAATTGTCACCATCCAAAAGCCAATGGCCAACACTTCGGACTGCACAATGCATCACCCTTTGTAAAACTGAAACTGAGCTGCCTCAGAATTCAGGTTGATGTTGCGAACAAGGTGCGGATCAACCATAATTCCGCCTGTAGTTTTCTTCATCTTTTTCATCCTTTCTCATATAAGACTATCATTACCTATCTACAGTGTTTTCACAGATTCGTCTTTCATTCAGGCAAAACCAACGCAATCAACACATTAGTTGACGATTCATTGCTTGATACTTACACTGTTGAGCTACTTCAGAACTTCAAACTTACTAGCAATGGTGCTGCCATAGCTAGGTATGTGTGTTAATAAAATGGAATTAATTACCTCCAATTAATTAACACACATACCTACTAGCTATGGCAGCACCATTGCTTCAATGTAAAAATGAAACTATCCAATAATGACAATCTGAGGATGGCGAGGTAAAAACTAAACAATATGGGGCCAGGCGAAACAAGATACTGAAAACTGTTTTGATGGGGTTTGCACACTTCTGAAAATAATGGCTACCACCACTAAAAATCACCATTTTGCAACTCCACAACCCACTTTGGAGGAAACGAAAACATTGTATGCAAGTAGGACCAAAACAAAGAATACAAGAACGATTCCAGGGAAATGTTACATCAGATTACCACTCATTACTCAATGGAACAGTTGTTGCATGCCAATGCCATTTTAAGGCAAGTACACAGCATTTAGTGAAATACAATGTGACGGAAAACTGGACCTTTCAAGGCAAGCGACAAAAATCCGGCGCATGCCTCAAATTGCCAATTCTCTCTAAACATGCAAAATTGTAATTTTGTGGCAAAGCAATGCAAACGACAGATAACCTGGCTGATTAATCCTCAGATAACACGTTTTGCAGTCAGCAAAACTATGCAAAAGGTGCAAGGGCCACTGTGGAAATGGCAGGAAAAAAATCTCGACGCTGAAGGCAGACTTACCAAAGAAAATCAGTTTTTTGCTTCCCCTGTAAAATTTGAAAAATGTCGCTTGCCTCCATTGACCTATTAGGTAGCGACATGTTTGTAACTTTTCTGCTTGGTGGCTCAATTTCTTACGAACAATTTGTGAGACAAAATACGTGCACATGTGATCAAAAGCAGTGCAACCCCATTTTTATTTCAATGCTGGGATAAACGAATGAAAGCACCTTTTTTCTCATTTGTTTCCAATGAATTTGTCCAGAATTTGGGTTACGAAATCTGTGTGGTTTAGAAGCATGAATTTTTTTTTGCCAGAATGTCAAAAGGATCCAACTCCTTTTCTTCAAATGTTCAACGTTCGGCATTTTTTTTCTCTCGGGAATTTCAAAAAATGAAGTGTTGTGTTTTGATATCATTAATTAAATTTTGACCGGCATCTGTGTGGTTGAAAACTCTGAGAAATGTGACAATGACTGATTCAAACCGAAAAGGTTGGAAAGTGTATGGTGAAAACTGCACAGTGAAAATTGCACGGTTCAATTGCAATTGCAACTCTGAAAAATGTGGCAAAAACAAAACTGTAACAAAAATGTTGAAAACTTCTCCAACCATACAAATTATGGTGAATCTATTCGTATGGCTGACATTGGTTCCTGCATTGAGCAGGGAAATTGCGGTGAAATTGCCGGTCGCATCCCCCATTGCCAGTCACTCACAACTTCAACTCAAGGACAGATTAATGCACAACATCATTCTTTTTTCATCGTTGCGAATTCTGCATCCATCTACTGAATTGGCTATTGTGTTGGAAGAAATGCTGAATGTAAGTGGCAATGGGAGAGTGGCAGAATATCTCACAATTACTCGGTGGGAGTAAATGAAATTCAATTCGATTTCTGCCAGGGGCAATTTTTATACACAGAACATTTTTCTGCTGTCAAAGGTGGTTTGTGGGCTGTTCCTGGGAAGGGTGATGCCATAACTTTAACCCATATGAAGAAAGCATTGTGTCTAAAAACACTTTAATTTGGCATTCATTGACATTTAGCAAATTGATTAACAATATGAAAAACTGGATCAAGGCAAAAACATGAGTTGTTATTGTAACCTGAACGTATTCAACAAAGCACAAATCTGTAAATGTTGAACAATCGTTCGCTTGGCCGTAGCAAAAGGCTGGCACTGACGATCAACTTGCTTGCCGCCTTGCCAAGAATGATTTTCAAATGCAGATGAGTTAGATGATGGCCTGCAATGCTTACTTTAGTGTGTTTGAAACTGGACCTTGGCCCTCATCGCATGTGCACGGATGACGGAAGGAATGGCAACCATCGACTGAAGCCCCTGGCATTTTTTTCTGAAGCCCCTGCCATTTTTCCGACTGCTGTTTTTCTCCAGATCGGCCTTGGGATTCACCCGGCAGGCAGCAATCGGTTTTTCTTGTCACCCACATTTTATGTTTGTAATTTCTTGACAGTCGAGCTTACATGCTTTGTGCCAGTGTCAATGCAGGATTACGAAAATGTGGCTGAAGTGTCCGCACAACCCATAAATTGGGCCCTATGGGTATGATGGACATGAAAGGGAACGAAAACGGAAGGAAACAATATAAAACTATCAACAGCAGAAAGAACGCATTTGTCAACACTGTAAAAACAGAAACGAATCAATGTTTATAAACAAGAATGTGACCATGCGACTATGCACTGTTCGGCAGGAAACGGATTACGATCACCATGAAAATACTGGCCGGCAGCACAATTGATGACTGGAATCGATCAGCTGAATTCTTTGTTGGTGGCTTGTGATCCTTTGGTGCTTCTGGGCTGCAACAGTATTCGCCTAATGTCTCATCCAGGCAGCATTCGGTCTTATGCGGCTCGTTCTCTGGCCGTGGGCAACTGATCTTACCAGGACCGCAGGGTTTCCCTGAGGAGGGAGGGTTGC
Source organism: Sinentomon sp. SZTP_YWyxl (assembly GCA_030068105.1). NCBI lineage: Eukaryota > Metazoa > Arthropoda > Protura > Sinentomata > Sinentomidae > Sinentomon > Sinentomon sp. SZTP_YWyxl. Next base: position 17,193 of record JASGXE010013890.1, on the reverse strand, counting down.
AAAACAACATTTTCATTCCAGCATTCTGCATTTGTGGCTTTGAGGAAATGAATGTTTCCATGCAAAATATTTATTGCGGTGGACCAGACAGTGGTATTGCCCCATTGCAACTCTATCTAAGCAACATTTTCAATGTTGTTTTGATAGAAATGTTGTTGAAAATGTAGAAAATGTAGAAAATGTTGTTTCTATCAAAACAACATTTTCATTCCAGCATTCTGCATTTGTGGCTTTGAGGAAATGAATGTTTCCATGCAAAATATTTATTGCGGTGGACCAGACAGTGGTATTGCCCCATTGCAACTCTATCTAAGCAACATTTTCAATGTTGTTTTGATAGAAATGTTGTTGAAAATGTAGAAAATGTTGTTTATCAAAACAACATTTTCATTCCAGCATTCTGCATTTGTGGCTTTGAGGAAATGAATGTTTCCATGCAAAATATTATTGCGGTGGACCAGACAGTGGTATTGCCCATTGCAACTCTATCTAAGCAACATTTTCAATGTTGTTTTGATAGAAATGTTATTGAAAATGTAGAAAATGTAGAAAATGTTGTTTCTATCAAAACAACATTTTCATTCCAGCATTCTGCATTTGTGGCTTTGAGGAAATGAATGTTTCCATGCAAAATATTTATTGCGGTGGACCAGACAGTGGTATTGCCCCATTGCAACTCTATCTAAGCAACATTTTCAATGTTGTTTTGATAGAAATGTTGTTGAAAATGTAGAAATGTAGAAAATGTTGTTTCTATCAAAACAACATTTTCATTCCAGCATTCTGCATTTGTGGCTTTGAGGAAATGAATGTTTCCATGCAAAATATTTATTGCGGTGGACCAGACAGTGGTATTGCCCCATTGCAACTCTATCTAAGCAACATTTTCAATGTTGTTTTGATAGAAATGTTGTTGAAAATGTAGAAAATGTAGAAAATGTTGTTTCTATCAAACAACATTTTCATTCCAGCATTCTGCATTTGTGGCTTTGAGGAAATGAATGTTTCCATGCAAAATATTTATTGCGGTGGACCAGACAGTGGTATTGCCCCATTGCAACTCTATCTAAGCAACATTTTCAATGTTGTTTTGTTAGAAATGTTGTTGAAAATGTAGAAAATGTAGAAAATGTTGTTTCTATCAAAACAACATTTTCATTCCAGCATTCTGCATTTGTGGCTTTGAGGAAATGAATGTTTCCATGCAAAATATTTATTGCGGTGGACCAGACAGTGGTATTGCCCCATTGCAACTCTATCTAAGCAACATTTTCAATGTTGTTTTGATAGAAATGTTGTTGAAAATGTAGAAAATGTAGAAAATGTTGTTTCTATCAAAACAACATTTTCATTCCAGCATTCTGCATTTGTGGCTTTGAGGAAATGAATGTTTCCATGCAAAATATTTATTGCGGTGGACCAGACAGTGGTATTGCCCCATTGCAACTCTATCTAAGCAACATTTTCAATGTTGTTTTGATAGAAATGTTGTTGAAAATGTAGAAAATGTAGAAAATGTTGTTTCTATCAAAACAACATTTTCATTCCAGCATTCTGCATTTGTGGCTTTGAGGAAATGAATGTTGTCCATGCAAAATATTTATTGCGGTGGACCAGACAGTGGTATTGCCCCATTGCAACTCTATCTAAGCAATTCAATTTTGATTTGTGTTGCGAAAATTTCTTTTTTATGCACAACTCTTAATCCTTCATTTTTGCATTTAAAGATGCATCCGTCTTTTGAATTCGCAACTCCTTTTCAACTCAATCCAGGGGTTGAGTTGAACTTTATAGGGTGAGTTGCAATGTGGAATGGATGTTGTACCTTTTTCTGTTTGTACCTTTTTCCACGAGGACAAAAATCTGGCGAATTTAAAAGCTACATCTCAATTTTACTTTTTTGCACATTTACCCCCTCTGGGCCATTTTGAGGACCCATATAAGCGAATGGTGCATTTTTCAAAAGCAAAATTTCTTTTCTTTTTTGTTGCCTCTGTTTATCACTTCATACAGAATTATTGACACACATTTCTCACTCTTCCTGTGCAACAAACAACAATCCAAACAGTGAAAGGCCGAACCAACAAATCGCAAAGGCTTTGATGCCTCCTCCAGTCTGGAACAAAGACTCCTCAAACCAAAATTCTTCGTGCATTGGAAGCATGGCAGGCAGCATGTGCCAGAAAACATCACGCATGACTATCGTGCAAGGCGTGAAGTCGCATCAAAACCTGTTGATATTAGATGGTCCCTGCATTGGGCAAATCTTTAATTTACATTTCTCCCCATGTTCTGAGACTTTTGGTTGAATGTGAAGAGTCCTTTGCAAAAGGTCAGCAAAACTCACTCTCTTCGTGTGTGTTGTGCGGCTTCTGTGTCCTTGTCTTGTCCTTCGTGTCCGGGTGACCACGTGCGCCGTCTTTTGGTGTCGCCCCGAACTGGTCCTTGTCCGGGTCCTTCCTCCTTGGCTTGCCAATGTTGCTGCCCTCTCCAATGGCACCCTTCTCAATGTCGTCTTGAACGGAGCTCTTGGATGTTGTGGTCGTGATGGCAGTGGTCGGAGCTGTAGGTGTGGTGAACGGTGGAGAAGTTGTGGTCGATGTTATTTCTGACGGTTCGGTCGATGGCTCAGGTGTTGACGAGGTTGTGCTGGTCGATTGTTGCTTGGCCTTTGGTCGCGTGGTCGACTTGGGGGGTGTTGTCGAAATCTCCGGGGTCGGCAGTGGACTGACCGAGGTTGACTCGGTGGTCGCAGCTTGTTCATTGTCTCTGAGTGTCGGATTTCCATTGGCGGAGGTCGAAACCGTGGTCGCAGTTTGTCCATTGTCTCTGGATGTCGGCTTTCCGTTGGCGACAGCTTTCGAACCTTTTGGCAAATTTGGTGCAAGGCCGTCAGCAGCTTCTCTTCCTCCAGCAGGGGTCACATCGGCAGAACTTGAACTGGTCTTCTCAACTGAACTGCTGCTGGTGCTGGTCTCAATCGCAGCGGACAAGGCTGTTGAGCAATAAAATGTTTCTCTATAGCAAAGCCAGATACCAAATCTGAGCAAATTCATGATGCAAAATTACGATCTTGTGTGTGACCTTGCATGAAAATTGACCGGTCGGAAATCAGCTGTTTGCTCTTGAATATTTAGAAGTCTCTGACAATTACGGACGTTTTGTTTTTGATTTGTGAAAAGTGGCGGCGGAATAATCGCGCTTTAATTTCTACCGTCTGCATAAGAGTAAAAAGAAAGAAAACTTAAAGTTTTGAATGCAACAGTTTAATGGGAAAAATAGATACATGTATGAGCACAAGAATTCTGCCGCTCTTTCCTATGCAGGAGGAAAATTTAATGTGTCCACATACGGAAGCAATTGGGCTAGTAGCACACACAATCAAATGAGGCAATGTAACTTGGAAAAAGCTCAACTTTGCAATAGAAATAAAAGTTTCTCAATTTTTAACCTACATTGTTTGTGGCACTTTTGCTTCTTCTTCGGCAACGGAGGCAAAACTATGTGTGGATACATTTATTATATTTTCCCCCAGGGCCAGCATGAATCGGTCGCATGGGTGAAACATATCAATTTCAAGACAACAAGCCCAGCTGCCTGCAGCAGGAAGGCGGGAAATCCCAGTTCGAATTCCAGATCAAAAGTCCTGTCCATTTGCTGCTCCAAAATTTTCAGGAGGAAGACCAAAGGAAATCGCCTTATTCCTTCCATCAAGGAGCATCAGGACGAGAAGTTTCATCACCTTACTGGCAAGGAAAAAGCGAAATTCATGAGGCTTCGATCCGCGGATTGCGAATTGCATTTGTGAAATTATAATTTCTATTTCGGTTGTTGTTCTTCATTTCTCGATTTCGGTGATCATTGTTGCAAACTGTCGGATGAACAGCGACAAAATGAGAGTCTAGTAAATTTACGTGTTCTAGTATGCATGTGTTAAAATTCTGAAAAGTATTTTTTCTGACATAGCAGACTTCCTCAACAATAATATTTTTCGTCGGAAAATTCAAGAATTCTTTTTCGGCTTCAGAACATTCGGCATGTAGACCACATGGAAATGTTATACGCCGATAGCGCATTGCTGAATTTTGACTATGAGAAGGTAATGAAAAGGAAAAATCCCTTTCTCAGTTCTTTTTCGTGTTTAAATCGCTTCTAAACTGAATTCATTGAGAAGACAGCAAAAATTGCAGCCAGTTATTTGGGAAAAGTATTTAAATAACGATCCCTGTGGGGCCATCGGGATTCCACTCGAAAGTCAACAACATCATTCGCCATGGGCAAAAAAGCTTGACATGCACATTCCCTGGTGCATTCGGCAACACCCTTGACAGGAAACATGTATCAGCTGCATTCCGATCACCGCGATATTTTCCTGGCACGAATTTTCGAAGAAAAATAAAAAAAGCAATCTTTACCTAAACCTTCATTGCGTTAAAAATATGAAAAAGCGATGAGAAAATGCCTTCATGGCATCCCACTTATTTTGGCATTTTTAAATCTCCATCTTGCGATCAACTGCACATCACAGGAATAGAAAGCTTTTGGTTGCAGCCAAATGTTTCTGATGTATACGGTTATGAATACAAAAAATGTTTTTCACTGTTCAGCATCCAACTCTTATTACTGCAGCCGAATTGAATGTGGTCACTCATGAACCAGTTTTGATGTGCTTTGGTGGAAATGGGCGTGTTTTGAAATTGTCATCGGATATGAAAATAAAGTGGTTCGAAATGTGTTTTCCAAACTTTTGACATATGCGTTTTTACTCTCGTTTAGGTGTAGCCTACTCCATCATCCATCGCCTGTTTGACCGAAAAGTTTCGCAGTCGAGCTTCCAATGAAAAAGCTTTCTGCCTATCAGACTATTTGGGAGTCAGAGTAGGAACCAAAATAGAAAACTGCCAGCAGCACGACAGCCGCCTTCACTTTCGCCATTGTCATGAATCATTTCGGGGATTGCATTGTGGCAGCCACAAAAGTCGACGCCAGAGGACGATGAAGAAAAGATGTGGGTATAATCTCGCCGATCAGCGAACTTATCATTTGCCTGTCAGGAAAAAGTACTTTTCAAAGGCAAAAGAAGGGAAACTCAAAAAGGCTCTGCCCACACTCACAAAAAAATCACTCCAATTGAGTGATAAAAACACTAAAAAATGAAGTGTTTTTGTGTCTTTTTGCGGAATAGTCAATATTTCACTTGACGGTTGAAACAAAAGATATACGTTGTTTAAATTTGAGTGCTTTTGCCTTAAAACAAGCAGTAATACCTGGATTTGAGTTAAAACTATCAAAAAAAAGAAACGGTTCTCGAAATGAGTGAAAATTATACTTGTTATTCGGTCAAAGAAATTGTTGCTTAAATAAAGTGACTTTTCTTTTTAGGAGAAGTTTTCTCTATATTGAGAAAAGAGATATTCAGTTAAAAAAGTGATTTTGTCTGAAAGGAAGACGATCGGCATTTCGTCTCAAAAAAGAGTTGAAGCGACCCAGTTTCAGGGAATTTCTCTTTTTCGTGTCAGTGATGCTTGCATGTCAAAGTCAACTCACCCACAATAGCGGAAAAGGAAGAAGACCAATTACACAGTGATTGTCTAAATGACAAGGACTGGAACGTCCATTTCCGGTTTTCGCAGGAAGGAGCAATCTTCAGGGAAGGATGAGCAATGACTCGGTCGGGGGGCCTGGGTCGGAACCCATCAGTAAATGGGGCCTGATGCAAAGCCCCAGCGGATTTCTAAGATGCAGAGCCTCACAGAAGCTGAAGAAATTTAGGAAGTCGTGGTTCATTTTTGAGTGCAACATTCGTGTTGCAGAGGTGAAATGTCCAACCAGGTCGAGCCAAAAGCAGATGCAGAGGGCAAGCGAGCCGCTGGTGGGATATTTCACATCGTGTGCAGTCGCACCCCCTGCCCCTCCCTAAATGACGTCCGTGTCAAAGGACCCATGCGCGAATGCATCTGAGTTGCTGCGATCAAAATAGGTGCCTATAAAAATTCATCTCGAATCTTGCCTGATAGACGGAATTCATCAAGATGAGAAGTGTTGGTGTTATGCAAAATTCGCATAGGTACCCGACAGCACCCCCTGCATAGTCCGCGGATTTATTTTATTTTTATTTTATTTTTATGGACTGAGCGCAGCGAAGCCTTCCATTACACTTCGATTTCCTTTCTTGTGCGCACCGTAACTCCAGTTGTAGTGGTTCGATTGCTGTTTTTTAAAAACATGGAGAAAGCTTATTGCCTTGGGTCAAAAACGTCCTATTTTGAAGGTGATGGAACGAAAAATGTCAAATCAGCGGGGCATTTTAGGGGGAAACTCATAGGGAAACTGAGCAAAAAGGAGCAAAGCAAAACAGCGGGGCGAAATGCGATTTCCCGTCAACGACCGCGTTCATTATATGAGGCGCATAACGGACTGATTTTTGCAGTTGCTCAGTCGACAGAGCATCCGGTTACAAATCTGAAGGGTGGCAGTTCGAATCCCGCCACGGGAAGTATTTTTTCAGGATCGATTTGCATACGCACATTTTTTGTATGCAAGATAGAAAAATCAAGACCCAACAATTGTTGGATTTTTTTATTTTTTGCAAAGAAAATTTTTTCGAAGTATTTTTTGTAGTCATTTTTTGAAGTCATTTAACATTTTTGAAGTCAAATTTTTTTCTTGTCTTTTGTGAGAAGTAAATTTTAAAATTAACTTTAGGCGCAATTAATTTGCCTATCTAACTGACTGACTGAATGGAATTACCAAAAAGAGTATTTTATAGGGGGACGGATGAACCTACATACCTATATGACTTCAGGATAAGTGTCCATGGAAAAGGGTTATGAGTACATACGTCACGAAAGTTAAAGAACATTGCATTGGGGGTGTTTCAGGGTGTTTCAGAAGTCCTGGTCAGGCTGAATTCCTTTTGTGATGTAGAATTTTTTGAGAAGTATTTTTTCGGGTTGTATTTTCTGCCAGTTTTTGAAATACTGAGTCGTAAAAAGAAAAGTTGAGTTAGAAACCACTACTGTAATGTGCGTGCTAGGTGTTCATCAGTAAATCTGTTCAGTGTTAATTGTCTCATATTGGCTGCAATGCAATCGTCCATTCATCTGCTCATTTTTCCCTGACACGGACCAACATTTCAGGCGTGATGTCATGATTGGTGTCAGTGATTCGGTTTTCTAGTTCTTGCAAGTTGTTGTGCGGGGTTTCATAAACCTTCCTTTTACAAAACCCCACGAAAAAAGTAGAAGCACGTCAGATCAGCGACTGGCCTGTTCGGTCATTGTTTGTTGGTCATTTGGGCCGGAACCTCCAATCCACCGTTGGGGGAAGTTTGCATTTAGCCACTGCCGTGCCGTACCACTAAACATCATCTCTAGTCGCATCTCCTTCATAAACGCATCCACATAAACGAAAAATCCTAACATACTGCTGAAAAAACAAAAACAAAACCTGACCATGACTTCTGAAACACTGGTAGAATAGGAAACTTGTCCGGCGCAAATGCGTAATCGAAGCCGGTCATGATCAGTACAGGGTGTCACGGAAATTATTTCCAAAGTGCTCTCTTTTCGCGCATCTGTGATCAAATCTTTTGGCGTTCTTTTTTTTTTTGGCATTTTTTTTCGGGGGCAAACCCCGAAAAAAAGAAACGGGGGCAACCCCGAAATAATTCATTAATGCACGTGTTTTCCCGATTCTGTGTTTTCGGATGCGAGACGTAATTGCTTCAGAAAAACCATGTAGAAATGCCACAGTTTATTGAAGTAATGCGATGCAGTAGTGTCAATACGTTTTGACAAGCCTAATACCATTGCACTTTTTTCATTTCCTCTCTTGTGCGCACCGCAACTCCAGTTGTATAGTTCGACTGCTGTTTTTTAAAGAAATGGGGAAAGCTTAGGCCTATTCCCCTGGCTGGGTCAAAAACGTCCAATTTTGGAAGTGTTGCGAAGAACAATCTCAAGTCTGCAGGCTATTATCTTGGGGAAAGCGGTGCAAAATGGAGCAAGAGACCGGGGAATGAAATTGGAGGATGCGATTGTCACATTTTGCGGGCTAATTTTGCAAAACTCTTGGACAACTTCATTCCAGTTGTTCCACACGTCAACACCGTTCATATACCTGATTGAATTACTCTGAGCCGATAGGGGAAATTTACCACCAAATTTTTCAAAACCTTGCATATCTGCAAACTGATCGCAAACTTCACACACCACCACACAAAACGTGTTCTGCACTTCAATCTCGAGAAAATGATAGGGTCTTAAAATTACCACGACTAACTCAAACGGGGCTCACCGAAAACGTATCGTATCCCGGAAAACGATGGAAATAATGAGAAAATCTCAGATGCCACCACACTTACCTATCGTTCGCCTGCGAAAATATTCGTGGATCATCTACCCGCAAACAAATGGTGTTTGGATTGGCCATTGAAGCATTTGAAGTGCCCAGAAATACTTTCGATCCTTGAGATGGGTAGAAAGAGTCCGAAGCCAACAGAGATCTCTAACCGCACATCGTGTTCCCCACGTCAAAAAAGGCAAACAACATCTGCTTTTTTGACAACACGTGTTCCTACAAAACTTTTCAAAATTCTACAGGCAGGTCAAGGTTTCGAAAATTTTCCATTCCCGTCCATGAGGACTGTCTCTCAGCATCTGTTTTCGTCGTGTGTGCACACATCATCATGGACCGCGTGGTTTTCTTTTTCTCGAACAGAAACGCAGGAATTGGGGATGATCTAAAATGCGGACGCGGACTAATGGGAGATATGGCATTTTGCGGAATAAAAGCGAATTACGCGGAACTACAGGATAGGTTAGGTAGGATTGAATTAACTTTGATTGGGTTAGGTTTGATTAGGTTGGACTAGGTTTGATTGGGGTGGTTTGGTTTGGAGATTTGGGGGCTTAGATTCGCACCGCAGCCTCCCGCAGATTTCGCGATTTCCGCGTTTTAGAAGAACGCCAGGAATTGCGCGTGTCGTGAAGTATAGCAGTGAATCAGCTAATCAGGCCCATGTGACAGTGTAGATTGACTGGTTTGTGCTTATTGGGTTTTTATCGAATTGCATTGCATGTCCTTTGGATTCGCCACTCGTCCGTCAATGTATCTTATTTCGTTTAAGTTTCGTTGCTAACCAGAGCAAGGAGCTTTGTGAGCGTTGCCTTTGGCTTATTCTCGTTTTTTGGTCATTTCATTGTTTCCTCAGGCGTTGCATTTGGTCTGCTTTACGGACTTTCAGTTTTCCCTTGACTTCGCAAATTATATTCGTCAGGCAAAAGACAAAATGACCCAGAAACAAGGCTACATGTTTGCGTGCGTCAGCTACAAAAAATGCCATGCGAGAAGTGCAGAACAGTTTGTCTGGTGGAGCACGTTGTCTGGTGGTGCATGTTTGAAAGATTTGAAAATTTTGGGGATAAATTTCCCGGGGGGCAGTCCAGGGAATTCACTCCAGTACGTGAACGGAAGAAGTTGACCTGGGGAACAACTGGAATGAAGGTGTCCACGAATCCACGAATTTTTAAAAAATTGGCCCAGCAAAATGTGACAATCGCATCCTCCAATTTCACTAAAAGCATCTGAAAATAAATGTGTGCGGAAGTGGAAATAGAGAACAATTTCGCATAACACGGTGAATTCAGAGACGGAGAATTGTATGCACGCTGGGGAAATAGTCGAGGTCGCTCAGCCTCGCCGCGACTGCACGCGGGTCTAGTTATTTATTTAGAACAATACTGCCACGAGGGCTCTGGTGGCAGGCAGACAAGATATACACCAATTAGACAAAAAGTCGTCGTCAAACAATAAGAAAGAAAAAAATCAAATTTTAAAATAGGCAACGGAAGCGAGGAGTGCAGGACAAGGAATATGTTTGTATACAGTGTGTCCAAAAAGTCACGCACCAATGGGCTGTGGGTTTATATTTCAATGAAACTGTTCAAAATGCGAACCGTCTCGTTCTTGACATTCGAAGAGGCGCTGTTCATGCTCGGTAAACATGACTATCTCGACTCTGTTCCGAAAACGCAGGCATTTCAATCAAGACCAGGTTAAGCGGCAAAACACGAACAAGAAGCACGCTGCCAAAAAGTGGACTGACACTTCTGCACGAAACACGCTATTCACCCGACAAAACGAAGGAAAAGGGAGAGGAGAAACGACAGCCAGCCTCGCAGAATTAGGACGACTCCACGATTATCAGACAAGAGGCCATCGCAACTTTTCAAAATCGTTACGTTTCGCCTCAAACTACTGTCCATTGGTGCGTGACTTTTTGGACACCCTGCTATACAACTAATTCAAGAGTGGTGCGACGCCAGGAGAATGCGTGATCGAGAAATAAATGCTGAGGTTGCTGGAAGAGCATTCCAATCTCGTATTGTCTTCGGGAAAAAAGCATTAAAAATAACATTTGTTTTAAAGGTAGGGGTGGAAATGGCGAGACCATTATCAGTCCTGCGTTGTTTTGGCTTTATGAAATAACAACTCGGTAGATCAAAATTCAAGGAATGCGTTAAAATGTCCTTAAATAAACTCAATCTGTGCGATCTCCTTCTGCTTGATAGCGACTCAAGATTGAGATCACATAATAGCCTACTTACGCTAACATCGCGAGAAAAGCGACCTGTTGTTATGCGAGCTGCTCTCCGCTGAATCATCTGGATTTTTGAAGCGAGATCTTGACTTGTGGGATTTCAGGCCAACAAATACGCAACCCCCTCGACAAATTCACAACCCACCGAAAATTTGTCACGATAAATGCGAATCCTCCTTGTGCATTTTTTCACGACGACCTTTCCTAACCTAACCTAAGTAACCCCCAGCAAATTTGTTGACGAATTCTCAACGCACCCTGACCATTTGTAGAGACAAATGCAGTCTTACTATTTGTCGCCACAAATATGGAACGCCCCTGCGAATTTGTTGACAAATTCTAAGCACACTCTGGCTATTTTTCGCGACAGATATGCACCCAGCACCCCCATCGTGAAATTGTTGGCAAGTCCTCAGTCAACACTGACCATTTGTCGCTACAAATATGCAAACCTGCTTGGGAATTTGTTGCCAAATTCTCAACCCACTTGTCGCGACAAATATGCAACGCACCTGCGAATTTGTTGCCAAATCCCCAACGCAACCCGACTATTTGTCGCGAGAAATTTAATAAGCAACGACCCTGCAAATTTGTTGTCAAATTCTCAAGTCTCTTCGCGACAGATATGCAACCCCCCTGCGAATTTATTGACAAATCATCTACCCTTTACCCGACTTTTGTCGTGACAAACAAGCAACCATGGTGAAACTTCGTTGTCAAATTCTCAACCAACCCTGATAATTTGTCGCGACATATAAGCAACCCCCTGCGAAAACTTGCTGTCAAAATCTCAGGCCACTCTGGTTATTTGTCATTGCAGTGATTGCTGCAAAGATGAATTACCAGGGCAGGTTGGTTTTTGCAGGGCGGGGGTGGCTTTTGCGGTTGCGTGAAACCGTCGTTCGCGGTTGGAATCCCATCAGATCATTCCTCAGTCTTCTTTAATTCGCAAAAGAAAAATTGCGAAAAAACTGAAATGCTCTTATAATCAGTGGATGGATCCAAAAAAGAGAAAAATATATTTTTTCGTTCTTGTTCCGACACCGTGCGCGCCGCTCTGAATACAGTAGAAGATTTAGACAAACGAAAGTAAGTCTGCCGCGTTGGCTCAGTTGGTTACGGTGCGGTACCCTTTGCGTGAATCCGTCGTTCGCGGTTCGAATCCCATCGGATCATTCATCTTGAATTTGAATGAGAAAAATACTGCAAAGCAAAATTCCCTTAACAATTCAGTGAAAGTCTCTGAAAAAAGTGAAGGACAACTGCCTTTCAGAGAATTTCACTTTTTTCTAGCCAGAACGTCCAATAGACAGAAAGATACTTAAAACTTAAAATTAGGCAGACAAGGCTCACTCAAAAGTGTTTTTTTTCTTTCTCCTAACAGATCTCCTAACTCAAAGGGAGTTTTTCGTTTCAGAGTCAATTTCTGCTTTATGAGAAAAAGTGAAAAATGCTAAATAAAAAGCCGACGTTATCTCATCACAGCTGCGAGGTAAATTTTACCTTTTTTTTGAGTGATTTTTTTGTGAGTGCAGATCCAGAAAATGTTGACTCAGACTTGCTCCAGTTCACTGTAAACAGAGAACGCCAGAGAAGAACGCCAGAGATCAAAACAGAAACAGCTGTGAACCACCTTCGCAAACGGCGAACCTATAAACAATACTGGCCGCCGCACAAATATTTTGAAGCTCCGTCAAGGCATTTGGATGAATTTCAAAGCATTTGTTTCTTTCGTTGAGTTTTTAAGCGCAGAACTGCGATATTCGAGACTTAATAAAAGATCTTACCGAGTTTCCTTGGACAGATTAGCACAAAAATAATGAGCAGAACCAATAACTTCCAAGCCCACATCTTCGAAATACTCGAAAAAGCGATTGGTGGAAATTCCGAAGCTCAGAGGAGAGTTTAGTTTTAGAAACAAGCACAATGAACAACCAAAATCAATACACGTCCAGTCAGCGAAAAATTCAGAGCAAAAGTGACTTTTTTCAAGATATGCACAAAACCCCATTGTTGCGCGCTTAAAAAATTCGAATTCGATTGTTGACCATAAAGTTTTGGCGCCAAAATAGATATAAAAGTTCCTGGAATAATGAAAACGAGTTTTCGCGACAAAAACTGCGAAGCGGCCATCCAGTTTATAGTGTTTTGTTCTGTTTTTTGTGTTGTGCCCATTTTAATGAAAATGTTTCGTTATCGTTGCATCGGATTACCTATTCCTTTTTCTGGGTGCACCAGATATGTTGGCGGCGCAATTAATGTCTCACATGTTTTTCCCATTTAACTGTTGCCTCCGAAACTTTTCCTTCTTTTGCAGATGGCAAAAATTTAAGCGCCAGATTTAAACGAAGCTTTCTGGAAGTGTCAGATTTTGACCTTGGTTGTAAGGATCTTTTGTTTCTTCAGCATATATGAATACATGCATCAATTCCGCCGCCACTATACTCCCGATATTCGATGTGATTTGTGGAAGGTTTCATATCTTTGTAACTTGGACGTTTCCAAAAATTTTCTCATCGTTAAAATCCATTTTTCCATTTCAGCGGTCCAATCCCCCTTTTTTTTGAGAGGCTGAGGAATTTTCAGAATTTCTGTTGTCCCCCTTGAACCTCCTTGCTCTGCTTGGCATCGAGAACGCGCGTTTAGACGATGTCCCACCGCATTTTTCTTTTCTTCTTTTTTTGTCACATGACCCAGCAAGAATTCGGAGAGAACTTACGCACATAACAGGAAGAATTTTTGTTGCAGGATGTGCCAATAAAAATTGTTGACGGGGTTTGACTATACGAATACAGCGTCAACCAAAACTCCTTGAAGGTATGTACCCAAATGGGAGAAATTTTGTCTGGCAAATTCCTGCAGGGTCCATCGAATTTCAACAGGGCTTGATGCAACATCCGCCTTTCACGGTGAGGTGTGCACCCGCACACCGCTATAGGTACAGTCACAGAACAATAATGACTCCCTTTTTCCAACATTGGATCATGGGAGTTTGTAGCTGCACATCCCTCTGAGAGAATGCCTGCAACCGTGGCCAGGAATGACACAACCATGATACCATAGACATGTACAGTCCCAGAAACAATAATGACTCCCATGATCAAATGAAGATACTTGTATTAAGGGCGTCATTATTGTTTGTGTGGTTGTACAGGGAAAATGCCGGCAAGACGAGTCATAGTTTGGATCCATTGCGGCAGCGCACGAAGAACTTTTCAGTAGCGAAGAACTACAGCGAAGAACAACAGCGAAGAACTTTTCAAGTTGTGCATTCGGCAAGTTTGCCGAAGGTGACAAACGCCTTTCCCTGCCCATTGGCGCCTCCGAGAGCAGCGGACGATAATTTCATTGAGTGAGCTCGATGTTTTACACACATCACAACCAGACCAAATTCTTTGACGTTCAAACTTTCTCGCGAAAGTGCATCGAAATTATGCATGGGAAACATCTTTTCCTGCACATATGCAACACACACCGCACCAAATTCTCCAATGCCAATGCATCTTTTTCCTCTGCATGCAAACAACCCAGCTGATCTCCACAGGAAAGAAAGATTGTGAATTTGCGAATTTGCTGTGACGTGGGTTGCATATGAAGGGTTGGCAAGCAAAAACCGATCGCCTGATGTGGCCGCGCTGGAGTCCTCACTATGGGCGGAGCGCTCACGGGTCTTGCAAGCCGCCTCTGTGGAGGCTCTCCAGAAAAACATTACAGGACTTGGCCGTCGTGATCCCCCAATTTGGGTAAATTGTTTTGCTGAGACCACCCTGTGTCACGTAAATGACCCATTGATGAGAACCGAGAGGTGCATAGCTAATGAGCAGCCATTTGAAAGACTCAGTGAAACGTGAACTTCAGCAGTTTTCACATTCCCCAGCATAAGAAGGGCTATCCGGGTGTTTCGTTGGTGCTTTGACAAACCAAACCAGCTTTCAGTGTCCGTCGATATTTTTGACGAAACATTTGCCACCCAGCGATTCACAGAGGAGCGGGTGGCAATTTATTCCAACTTGTATACCAACTGAACACACTGGTCACCTGACGGAATTATTTGCAGCGCTCAACGTCATTACGATTTCCCTTTTGGTCCAAATTCCGCATTTTCGGCACAAAATGTGCGCGTGCAAATTCCGAATTTTCCTGAAAGTGCTCAATAAGATGGAAGGAACCAAGTTTTCAAACTTTGGATGAATGAAGGCCCTTACTGAATTTGCAGACTGACTCCTTTTTCCAGTTTGCGAAAATAAAGATTACGAATTCAGATTTTCGCAAAACCTGCATATTTTTAAATTTAATTAAAGATCCAGAAAAGGCCGCATAAATGAAAGATCCTCTTATTCTCGGTGAGACTGGACCTGATGGGGTTCGCTCGTGTTCGCTTCGCTCCATGCGCTTCCTCCACAAGATGCACTGATCTCAAAACTTCCTTTTTCTGCCAAGTGCCTCGAGATGTCGCGGATGAAAAAAACACCGCCACGATTCCTTTTTCAGTCGAGCATTTTTGTGTGACCTTGCACACAAGGGGAGATAACAGGGATGTTTCTCATTTCCAAGTCAAATTCCAACGCTCTCATTCATAACATAACAAAAGCTGATTTTGAAAACACGTAACGCAATTTCGAGTTCATAGACCCTCCATGATGGAAGCCGGTTCTCCAGGCAGAGGCCATCCCATCAGGATAGGGCCGTAATGAACCGAAATTGGGCAAATGAACTACCATTTCCATTCCACAGCCATAGCCATTACCAACTCCACGTCCCGCTCACTGAAGCCGTCTCGGGTCTCCACAGGCCTGCTCCTTAGTTTGCAGGGTCGTGACTTCCAGTTTTCGCAGAGGGGGAATTTCTCTGAGAAATATCTGGATACCGCACAATCTTGGGGCGGAACCACTCAGTTTTTGTGGTATGTGGCGGATTTTCTGGTTCCAAGGGGCAGAGAACCTCCCCGTTGCCTCCGAAATTTTGAAATTTAGTGTTCATTTTGGCCTGGGTGCAATAATATTCGTGTTCCGGAGGCCAAATTTTCCCCCAAGGCAAGCCAAAAGCGCTGCCAGTGGGTGAAGCGAACCGCGGGGGAAATTTCTCGGCATGGACGCATTCGCTCCCTTCTCCTCATAATGACGCCCTTGCCAGTTGTTGGGAAAGCACAGTGAGAGGAACAATAGATATCACCATATCCCAATGGGCATTCTGAAATTGAAGGAGCGCAACAAAATTCTTCTCAAAACATGAGATCGCACTTTGAACAAGGCAGTGTTTAAGCTGTGTTGGAGTATCAGGCAGTTGCCAATGTTTCATTGCCTGTTTGAACACGGGCAAGTGCGATGCTGTTGTTGGCAATGTAAAGGAAATGACAACATTTTGACGAGCGAAGCGAGTCTACAACGGACAGCAAACCGTAATTTGTGTGCAACGATAACTCAAAAAATTGACAGCCGATCGTGCCCAATTTTTGTGGAGGCGAAGATGTCAATGTGGTGCGTTGCTGTATAGTTTCTGGTCAAACTCGGTGAAAAAATGCCAAAATGGCACAACAAAAACAAAAATGCTCTTTACCCTGCCCCACCTCATCAAAACCTGAAAGGAGTGCAGCGCAACGACGAGCAGACACTGCAGGCCGAGAAAACTCTGAAACCTCACTCACCGCGCCCCATGCCAGGGCCAGCGCCATGCCAATTTGATTCCCCACAGACAATGAAGGAGACAAGGCCAAGAGGCAAGCACAGGACAGCAACAGAGCAGGCAGAGAAGCCAAAAGCTGAGAAGAAACAAACAGCGCAACAGGTTGCGTTTATTTCCGTCAATGAATGCAGAAATCAATGATTCACCAGTCAACAACACCACACAAAAATGAAAGAACTGCACTGCGCTCTTTTCAGTTGCCGCTTGTGGTTTTGTGTTCTCTGGTTCATCCAGGAACAGATTCAGGACGTCAATTTACACCAGCAATGTGCGCATGAAGGTGCCTTCCTGCTGTCGCGAGGGGATGCTCTGCAGTGTGCCGAATGGGGAAAAATTTTCCCTTTTGGGGAAATTTTACACCTTTTGGGGAGGTCTGGGGAAATTGATAATTTGGGGAAATTTGGAGAAATTTCGATTTTTGTCCACCAACAACATGGATTTAGCAGAAATGCGAAACGTGGGGATTTTTTTCGGTTATTTTTCTGTTTTTTTTTCGGCTTTCGCTTTGTTCCATATTCTTGTCGTGATGCATTTTTACACGACTTTTTGCTCGAATATTGAATTGGCACGTGATAGGTTAGAATGGATTTAGTTCGGTTAGGAAAGGACAGGATGTACGAAAAGAGACCCGCATCCCGTGAAGATACCGAACTCCTCCACCCACACCCCATGCACAATTTTCGCCACAAAGCTCACAATAGAAGGCCAAGAGAGCAGGCACGGAAGGAACAGGACAACCGTTTTGCAATCTTTTTAGCCATACAAACAACCAGCGAAACATCAGCCATCGTTTAAAAGAAAAAGTGAAGGAATTCCGGAATTTTCGTTTGTCCAAAATGTGTGCTGCTGAATTGCGGCGTTTGAAGGGGTGTGCGCATCGAAAGACATGCGAGTGAATGGCGGACCGC